>PVKA01031378.1:0-26292 GCA_004027165.1 Ctenomys sociabilis | reverse complement strand
GACTCATAGTGATCCTCCTGTTTTTAACCTCCCAAGTGCTGGGATTACAGACATCTTTCAATGTTTCTTTAAGACCAAACTTAAAAACACAGCTTTCCAGGATCATAAATATAGACATTCAAGAACTGTGTATCTAATTTTTTTTCTACAACTGACTGCTCTCTTGAATCCCAATTCCAACTTGGGTTAGAGACAGTCCTATTTTTAGCAACTCAGAGCAGAGTTTTCAGCTGTTCTGGGATTCTTCCTCCTGCAGTGTTTGCTCCTAGCCAGGGTAGCCAGAGGCTGTGTGCTGCACAGATGGACAAAGCTGCACTCCAGGATCTGGCCTCAGTCAACATTCCTTTCTCCTGTAAACAGTATTATTCATCTGTGCTACACCTGGGTCCCTAAAGCCGGAGGAGGTTGGTGACTCTATCCTTGCAGCTTCGGATCAGAGAATCCAATGGCCTTCGGCTGTTGCACAGATGTGAGAGTTTGCAAGTGAATCAGGTTTAAGCTTCTGTCAAGGAGAAAGCACTAGGCATTCACTGAATGCCTGTGTGAAGGAGCAAATGTCTTCCTTGTACGTATTTGTCCCTTTCCTTGCTATTTGCTCCCTTGTCTGCATGACAGAACTGTTCTGAGTTGATTCGTCCCTCATTGTCTTCCTTAGAGACCACTGTGTGCTCTCCGTGCCACCATACCTAATCTGCATGGCCTTGGCCATTGACCTTTTGGGCTTATTCGTGGCTTTATTCTTGTTCATCCTCCAACAGGTGCGCATGTACACACGCACGCGCGTGCACACACACACACACACACACACACACACACACACACGCAGGCTGCTGATCCCCTTCCTGTTTCTTAGCTTTCGTATAGTAACATTTTCAGCTGAAACCATCATATACTTTATTCTCTTGGCATATGGCCCAGAACTATGTTCTTCAGTTTCTCTTGACTGTGTGTTGATTACTTCAATAAGGAAAGACCTGTCATAGTCACTTCTCCAGTTCCAGGGCCAAGGAGCAGAAACTGTTCATTGTCCTGGGTTGAATGTAAAAAGGAAAAGTTAGCATCTGTGTGTGGGATCACTGTGTCATGCCTGTACAATGTCTGGACACACAGCCCTGTATGAAAAGAAATAATGTTTCCCATAATTCATCAGCCATGCAGTCCTGTTTCATGCAGGAGAAAGCTAGGTCAATTGTAATCTATTTCCTAAGTTTGCAGAGAGCTCTAGATTTTCATCTCCCTTGGAGTTTATGTCGTGATCTAATTAATTTCTGGATGCTGAAACCCCTGCTTATGATCCTCAGCGAAAAGACATATGGGATAAAAGAAAGGTATAGTTTGAGGAAACCAAGTTAAGCCCCCTTCCTACCAATGTTTCAGGAGGGAAGAATTATTGTTTAGAAAATGACTTTTGGATAATCTGCTTTCAAAGCCATGCCTTCAATTAGAAGAAAAGCTTGCTTAATTATATAAGGCACTAATTAACAGACCATAATTTATTTTTCCAGGATTTTTAATTACCTGAAACTGTTTATTATCAAAAAGAATTTTCACAGATGCTATTTATATGGTCAATGGATGTCTTTGAGGGAACAGAAAGTAGAGTGAAAAATGAGCATATCAGAATATTTTCTGAATCCTTCAACCTCTTTTTTTTAAGCCTATGACTCAATAGTAGCATTTTTAAAAAAAAAATGTGCCTTGAGATGCTGAAGTGCAGTGGGGAGGACAGGGGAGATCTCTATGGTATAATAAATTGGGAATGCAGTGGCTTACATAGGATTGAGAATATTTTGGATTTTTTGCTAGAGTATTTAGAATCCAGAGCCTTTAGTCACATGCTGACGTGCAATATAAGCCTTCAAGAGAAAAGAATGTGTACAACATTCTTCAGTGTTACTTGACAAAATGGTAGCTGATGTCACCTGTGGAGTGTTCCATGGAACACACGCTGGGAATGCCACTCTGTACGATTCATAAGAGGGATTGTCAGAATGCATTCTGGGATAGTAGTTACATTGAAGGAAGGCTAACATTTGTTAAGAGAGCAATGCCTGGGCATGAACAGTTGGTGCACTTCGCCAGAATTCATGCCTGTGTGTATTGGCCTCATTGGTGTTTGCAGGTAGCTAAACAAAATATGTGAAGACAAAGTGCACAGCAGAAATTGAGTTCTTTAGAAATCAGCAAGACTTAATGAAAATCAGTCTTCTTTAGTTTCTTGTTGTTTAAATAAAGCTTTATTTAAATAAAATGACAGGAGATCTGTGTCAGTGTCACAGTATGTTATGCTTTGTTGCCGCCAGGACTCACATGGAGGGTTCCCTCAAAAGTATGGGAAGGTAGCACCTAGTGGGGCTGGCTGGAGGAATTAATTACCGTGGTCTCACAGGGGTGAGTTGCTGTGAGGATGCTATGGAAAGGAAAGGTGAGCTTATTGAACTTTCTCTTGTTTCTTTCTCATCACGTGGCCTTTTCTGCACAAACTGGCCGGCTCTTCCACCCTCAGGAGACACACCTTTCAGAAGCCAAGCAGACTGTGGCAGCATGATGTCCTCCTGGGTGTCTCCAGAGCCATGAGTGAGGCAACTCGCCTTTGTTTACAAATTAGCTCAGATATTCTGTTATAGTAACAAAAAATGGATTAGGACCCAATACGGATTATGACCCAATACCTATCGTGAAGGAGTGCCAAGGACATTCTCCCAAAAGTTGGATTTTTACAGTAGTAAGACCTCATCAGGTAAAAGTTCTCATAACCAATATGTCAACATTTGTTTTTTTGCCCAACTACTCTGAATTGTGAATATTTTTGTCCTGGGTATCTTTGTTCAATGTACCTTTCTAAAATTCTAAGAGGCTGGGGAGATAATTCAGCAGCATAAACTGCCTGGCAAGTGCAAGATCCTGGGTTCGACACCTGATACTAGAAAAAATATAAAAAATAAAAATGAAAACCAAATAAATACAATTCTATTTGTCTCAGACTTAATCTTTCCTTCCTTCCTTCCTTCCTTCCTTCCTTCCTTCCTTCCTTCCTTCCTTCCTTCCTTCCTTCCTTTCCTTTCTCTCTCTCTCTCTCTCTCTCTCTCTCTTTCTTTCTTTCTTTCTTTGTTTCTTTCTTTCTTTCTTTCTTTCTTTCTTCTTCCTTTCATATGGTCTTGCTGTGTGGATCAGGCTGGCCTGCCTGGCAAGTGCAAGGTCCTGTAAAGTTCAATCCCTGGTACCAAAAAAAGGCTGTATGTACTTGTGGGCATACAGTGATGTTATTTATGACTTATGAATAAAATGTGGGTTCATTAAATGAAGCTGGTTAGCATATATGTCACTTCAAATAATTCACTTTTATGGTAAAAACTTTTGAAAATGGCTCATCAGCTTTGAAATGTGAAATACATTCTTGTTGTTGACTACATTCTCTAGGCTCTACCATAAAGCTCATAAAAGTGAACCAATATTAAAACGCATTCCTCCCACCCGAGGCTCTGTGTTCTTTCCTATCATCTCTCCATTTGCCACAACCCCAGCCTCTGGCAACCACCCTCCTTCCTGCATTCTGAGTTTGGTTATTTTAGATTCATATGAGAACCTCAAGATGAGTCTTTTGGTGCCTGGCTCATTCCACTAGCATCATGCCCTCCAACTCTATCCATGTGGTCACAGAAGAATTTCTTTTCTTTTTAAGATGGACTACTGGTCCCTTGTGCATGGACACCACATTTTCCTTATCAGTGCATCTATTTTTAATATACTTAGGTTGATTCCCTACCTTGGCTTTTATGAGTGGTGCAGCAATGAACACAGAGTGTAGCTATCTCTTCAACACACGACTTTCAAGTATTTTGGTTATCACTCAGAAATCGTATTGCAGAATCAGTTGTCTTAAATTTCTTGAAGAACTTCCATTATCATTGGTCACAGTGGCTGTATTTATTTATACTCTCTCCAACAGTGTCCTGGGTCCCTTTTTCCATCTGATAATGTTTTACATGTTTGAGCAGCAACAGATATCCTAAATAATATAAGTAAATATTGCAAAAATAAATTAGCCATTGGGAGGCTGAGGCAGGCAGATCATTGCAGGTTCAGACCAAGCTGGGCTACTTACTCAAGGATGGCCTGAACTGCGGAGTAAGATCCTATCTCAAGAAAATAACAAATAAATAAGTAAATGAGCTAAACAAAAGAGCCAGATTTATAGGAAATATCTTTACTGAAATGCGTACAATTAGCTACTTGCAATCAAATTGGTAGAGTGTGACTAAATAATCGTAATTTTTCTTTACATTGATATCCTTATTTTTAATTGTTTCCTATCCCCAGTTTAACTGTATTTTTGTAATCCCATTAAGCCTCTCTCCAGTAACAAACATAGTTTGTCATTTTGTACATTGGCATCTTTCTGGGTGGAATTTCACAACCTTTGAGAATCCTAATGTCTTGTGCCTCGGTTTACCTGGGAGGCAGAATCAGACATGATTTTTCTCACCCAGTTTGTTGGCCCCAATTTGTTTTTCTCTCTTCCTTTCTCTTCAATGCATTAATATCTCAACTTCTTTAAGGACTCTAAGTTTAGCATTTGAAAATAAATAAATTCAACTTTCATAGTGTTTGTATCAGCAGCCCTTCTAAAACATTTGTGCAATGCTTTCCAAAGGAGATAGACAGTGCCAGAAGCTATGCTGGGCTGAATTTGGAAAATAAGATCTATCTTCAGCCTTCCCTGAGCCTGGCCTCCCTTCAGGTTCTTCTCTCTCAGTGTCCTCCTGAAGACCCAGGGCCTCGATGCAACCTTTTGGGTGCTCGGTGATTCCCTGCTGACACTCTTCTCCCTCTCCTGATTCTAAACTACATTAAGATGCTCAGTGCTAACACGACACTCAGTCCCCACTCAGCACACACTGCCCCACAATGCCCCAGCCCTAGAGTTCTTACTTCTTCAAGTCCTTCTAAGGCATGTTCTGGGTGTCTCACAAACTAAAACCAAAAAGCTTTAGTGATTGACAGTATTCTTCCAGATCACTTCTGCTGCAGGAATTAAAAGCTGGTTGTGACAAGTTTAGATATATAAAATGAAGGGCTGGGGAGATATCTCAGCAATATAAGTGCCTGCCTGGCAAGTGCAGGTCCTGAGTTCTATTTCCACTAGAAGGCGAAAGAAAGAAAGAAAGAAAATAGGTGGTAGTGGTTTAGGTGTCTCATAGAATTTAAAAAATTATTTACATTATTTAGCCCTGGAAATGCAACCAAAAAAAGCAGGAGGCATACTTAAAGTTTGTAGAAAGGATGACATTAAAGTGACTCAGCTCAACTGTTGTACTGGAGTTAGCTCATTTTCTGTGACCTAAAGGCACCAACTGTTAGGAGTTGGACACTTGCAAAACAAATTGTATTACATTTGCAGCTTGAAGTTGACTGTGCCATGAAAACTGACAACTGATATAAACAGGATTATCAGCATGTTAAAAAAGCTCAGCTTTTTGTTCTGAGCACTGAATTAAAAAAAGAGATCACTGGAATGATTTAGTCTTAGTATGTACTTATTTGCTAGTTGCATATGCTGGCAGAATATGGTTATAATATATGGGCATAGCTAGTCTAGTGCATCAGCCCTGTCCACAGGGAAGGGGATGTTTGTGAACTGGGCAGCTGCCCAAGGGCTTTCTGCGCAGTCACTGTGCCTTTTGCAGATAATATATGGGCATTTTAACCAAGGCTGAGCAATTAGGAAATTAGGAGACATAACATGTGCTCCTAGCAGAACTGAATTTATGTACCAAGTCATCCCTGTGATTCATGCTCTACCTACTCCAGGGAGTCGCAACTAACTGCATATTCCAGCCACTTGGGTTTTTGAAAAAGAGACAAGCGATGGATCCCTTTAGCCAGAGAGTTTGCTTTGATGGGTACTGATAAATTGAGAAAGTGCCTTCAGTAATTTTAAATTCTAATTTCAATAATAATGATAACAGAATATCATTTATTAAGTCATAAATGACTCATGACCAGGATGGTCAACAAATGAGATTAAAAGTTGATATCATTAGGGCTTTAGGGAAGTGACATTTTTACATATTTGTCATTTGCTGCTAAATTAGGCCATAACTATACTTTAAGAGAATCGTATGGAACAGATATAAACTTCCTGTTATAGACAGTGAAAGAAAACTTGATTTACTGGAGGGAAGGCTAAAAATAAAGGAATTGACAAGATATTCAGAATCAGGGACAATCTTGGTCCCTGGGGAGTATAGATTATGGATGATAAGCTGAAAAGAAATGACTGTAGTAACTCAACTGCAATGCGTGAGATATCTTTTGGGGGCTGGTTGAGTCACATAGTTTTTATTTATAAAACTGAAAAAGTTCTGAGATAATACAAATCTAGAGAATTTTCACTATTGGAAAGATGAGAGCCTTTAGGAATGCTTAAAAATAGCATTTGCCCACTTACTGATTCCATTCTTTGATTCAACAATGATTTATTCAGAAAGTATTTTATGCAAACTATTGTGTTAGACCCTGGAAATGTGATAACTGGTTTTATCAAATCTCTATTCTGGCATAAGAGACAAATATTAAATGACTCATTGTAAATTTAGATATATAATTAAGGTAAAAGCGGGGCTATGAAACATTACTTCATTTGAAGAAAATTTTAAGAAATCCTACAAGAAAATCTGAGAACTACAGCTGATTTGGGAGGGTCAGGTAAGATGAGGAAGCTTTTGAAACAACACCTGAGTGAAGATTTGAGTTGTATTAAAAAAAGTTGACATTGTTTCACGAAGATAAAATATGCACAAAGCGTCATTTGACAAGGAAAGAGATCACAAAGAACTGAAGGAAGTCTAGGCCATCTATTTGGGCAGGCGATGGGGGCAAATGACTGGTGAAGACAGTATAAAAGTGCTAAACAGGAATGCAGAGAGACAAATCACGGCAATGTGCGTCTTAAAGGTAATGAAAAGCAATGAAGGGGTTTGAAGAACTGTGTTATATAATAAAGAATTTGACTGGCCCTTTACCCTCATTCCTCAGAAATGACCTCTAAGTCTTTGGAATTTACTGAGTAACAGTAATGCCTTCATTATTCATGGTCGGCTCCTTGGGCCATCCTTGTGTCTATGCCACTGGGGGTTTCAGGAAGAGCTAGTCAGGCCAGGGGGTCCAATGTGCGACTGGAGCCAAGGCTGGAAGCACCGTCCCGTTAGCCCGTGAGCACGAGCTCTGGAGAGACAAGGGATTCGATCACAAGACCAGTGATTCCATCAATCCTCCTACATAATGAGATCCCGGAAGGGACTCAGGATGCCTGACCTCGGTGAGTATTCTGGCTGGAGATGCTCACGGGTGTGCCACAGACGCCGTGAGCTCCCAATACAGAGGCTTCTCACACCTTGCGCTGGGCGTGTCTTCTGGAGCTGTGTCCTTTGAAATGGAGCTGGGGTTGTATCCACTGTGTCTTCCCAAGTCCTGGCAAATTATCAAATGCCAGGAGTTATAGAAAATTCTGAATTTGTGGCCTGTTGGTCAAAAGTGTGAGTGACCTGAGTAATTCTAAACTTATGACTGGTGTGCAGACAGTCTTGTGAGGAACTTAGAACTTGTGAAATGTAGACCAATTCCAGGCAGTTAGTGTCAGCGTTGTACTGTAAATTGTGGTGTGCGCGTGTGTGCGCACGCGCGAGTCCACGCATGCATGCGTGTGTTTTGTGGTAAATAATGTCCTCAGTTCTCCCGTGTTGTACTTTAAAATGAGTTCTGTCACCTCTGCAAAGCTTTTCCAACTTTTACATCTTATCACATGTGTTGTATGTAGGCCTTGGGAGAAAAAATGGAAAGAACTCATAAAACTGGGCAATGCTGTCCACTAACTTTACAAACTCAAGATGCAAGCTAAGGGCCCGCCTGATAACTCAGCGAACTAAAGCACCTCCTTAGGCAGGCTCAGGGACTGGGATCTATTGTTGGCGTGCTGTGCCAGCCTCGCTCCCTGGGTGTGCTGAGAAGAGACTGAAACTAGCCATGGTGGGGCCAGGGAGATGGTGCAGTAGAATAAGCACTTCCTTGGCAAGTGCAAGGGTCTGAATTCAATCCCTGTTTCCACTGCGGGGGGGGGGGGTTTTTTTTTTTTTTTTTTTTTTTTTTTTGAGACAGAGAGAGAGAGACTAGGCGTGGTGACTCTAGTTTGTAATCCCAGCATTTGGGAGACTGAAAACAGGAGAATCACTATGAGTCCAGTCGGTGTAGTAAGACCCTGTAGACCCTGTACTAAATATATTTAAGAAACAAAAAGTAGCAGAAAGTAATCTTAGGTCAGGGTGTATTTCTTAAATGCATTGCTTGAAGTGCCAGAATTCTTCTGAGGTCTCCCGGGTTCCTGCTTGGGAGTCAGTCCACCCTAGAGCTACTCAGCCCAAATCTCTGGCTGTGCTGAGTCTTGGACACTGGCTGCTTTTTCAGTGAATTAATTTTGCTGGCACACTTTCCACATAGACAATGATCACATTCATCATGGGGGATTTGAAGCTGCACATAATGTACCCTAAGCCTTTTCCCATTGCCTTCCCCTCCTTTCAATCCTTCTTCACCTCTTCCTTTGCAAAACTTTGTTTCTATTGTTTTGCTTCTATTATTTTTTGAATTTCTTTTAACCTTCTTCCTTCTTTTTTTGTCCCATTCCTTGTTCCTCTTCCTATTTCCCAAAATCGGTCTTCCGTTTTGGTCCCTATTTACCCTTTGGATTTCTCACACGAGAGAAACAATGTAATATTTAAAGAAATACGTCAAATTGTTTCACTTAAAAGTATGGTCTCAAGGTGCATCCATTTACCTAAAAATGCCTCAAGTTTATCCTGGTTTTGGCAGAGTAGTACTTCATTGTATTTATGTATTTATTTATTTATTGTACGTAGTATAGGGGGCATCTACAGGGTCTGCGGGGTCTCACTACACAGATGGGACTGGTAGTGATTCTTCTGTTTTCAGCTTCCCAAGTGCTGGGATTACAGGTGCACGCCACCAGCCCAGTCTCAATCACCATCACAGTGCATCCTGGGGATGGGGTTGGCACAGCAGGCCAGGGATCAAACCTCCAAGCCCTGCGTCTGCCTGAGCAGGAGCCTTAATCCACTGAGCTATCTGGCCGGCCCTTTCCATTGTATTTAAACATCATATTTCCTTGATCAATTCGTACACTGATAGGCAACTTGGCTGTTTCCAAGAAATAGCAATTACTAATGTCACTGCTACAAACATGAGCACATATTTATTGCTATGATATGAAGCTTTTTAATTCTTTTGGGAAGATAAGTAGAAGGGGAATAGCTGCATCAGATGGAACTTCACAGCTTTAGTTTTCTGAGGAACTCCATAATGATTTCCAGTTTGCACTCCTACCAACAGCTGACAAGGGGTTCTTTTCCCCACGGCCTTGCTGGCCTTTGTAAATCAGTTGTTAACTTGAGGACAGCCATTCTTTCTGGTACAAGATGGAATCTCACTGTTTTAATCTGCGTTTCTCCAGTGACCACTGATATTGAACATTTTTTCATGGACTTACCTGCTATTTGTACTTGTTTGAGAAATGATTCACTCTAAATGCCCACTTTTGGATTGGGTCTCTAAATTTTGGAGGGGTCATTTATATATATATATATATATATATATATATATATATATATATATATATATTCTAGATCTTAGTACTTTGAGGACTAGCAGGTAAAATTTTTTTCCAATTTCTGTTGGTGGTTTTGGCTTACAAAAGTTTTTTTAGTATGATGTGATCCCAGTTGTTGATTCTTTGTAATATTTCCTGTGTCATCATGTTTTGTTCATAAAATTTTGGCCTATTCATCTGTCTCTAAGAGCTTTATCCATGCATCATTTAGCAGAATAAGTGTTTCTGTTAAAATATTTGGGTCTTTTATCCATTTCAATTTTAGTTTAGGGCAGGGTGAGTAATTGGGTCTAAGTTTAATGTTCACCATATAGAAAGATGTTGGTAATACAGACAACTCTTTTTTTTTAATTTTAGGGAAGGGTTTACAGGGTGTTCAGGGTCTCACTACTAGATTGGACTCCTAGTGATCTGCCTGTTTACAGCCTCCCAAGAGCTGGGATTACAGGCACGCACCACCACACCCAGTCTCAGTTTCTGCTTCAGCACACCCCGGGGGCAGAGCTAGCATGGCAGGCCTGGGGATGAAACCCACAGCCTCTGCACCTACTTGCAGGAGCTTTAATGTGCTGAGCTCTTTGGCCAGCCCTGGAGAACTCCTAATAACTCTAAAACTTCCAGATGTCCACAAGAGTAAGCCTATTTGCTACTATGTCCTAAAAATAATTTTGAAGAACTATCTACTGAATATTAAAAATTCTTAAGTTTTAAATCTAAATCTCACATATTTGAGATCTTTATTCTTGTATGGTTGTCAAATGATATGGTTTCTGACATTATAAATGTTGACATTTAAAACTTATATTTTAAAAGGTGTCAACTGGAATGTGAATTTATGAGGATTTGATTGATATCTAATTTTAAAAGAATGTGTTCTTTTTAACAGTTGTAGATTTCACACTATTTCCCTATTCCACTTTCTCCCCAGAATTTTAACCTATTATATTTTAAGATTGAAGGTCCTTATGTTATCAAGAATTTCTGAAACAAAATTAGGTATATAATTGCAATGCAAATGAAAATTTAATTTTCAGTTACCACAAAGGCTAACCATTTTTAAAGTCTTCTGGTTTGCATTAGCACTACAATTATTACTGGCACTCAATCGATCACAACAAAATAAATATATTATAAATTTTGACAATTAAATTATCTCATATATGTCTTTTAAGGAGATGAATGCATCTTATTTTTCAATCAAGGCATCTATATGTGAAGCTTGCTAGAATGAGTTGATTCAGCATCAGTGTTCTCTACCTTAAAATATTTTTACGTAAGTATTGAGGAATTTTGATTATATGTTAGAGTTAGGAATGCAGCGAGTTTCATATTTATCCATGTCATTCAGTTCTTGAACTCATTATATATATATATATATATATATATATAATATATATTATATATATATATATATATATATATATATATATATATATATATATATATGCCAGAAGTCACATGGAGATCTAGCATTAACAAGTAGTTTTAGTTTTCTACTGGTTAGATCTTCCTTCAATTCTGTTTAAAGCAAAGATTTGAAAAGCATCTGAAATGTAAATGGGTTTGTTACCCTATCAATACAGGCATTCAGTTTCTAAATACCAACACTACTGTGTAATTCTCTTTACTTGTGTTGCAGACGGTTCATCCAGGAAGAGTGTCATAGTAATGCTAGCCATGGAGGAAAGCTGAGCTGCCCTCGCCAGGTGAAAGCAAGACAGGAAAAGGGATCTCTGTGAGATCTGGACTTCCTTCTTCACTTCCTCCTTTTAGGGTTCAGGTGGTCATGAACCACCCTAGGGTGGGTCTCCACACCCTACAGTGCAGAACTGCTGAGCTGATTTAGTTAAGTTTCCAAACCTCTCAAACTGATAAATCAATCAACCATTTATAGCCATACACTTTTTTGAATGAATTATCTGCCATTCTTTACATGATTTTATGCAAATAAAATCTTCTACACTTAGAGACATTTTATTTTGTTATTGTTGACAGATACATGATAGTAAATTCTGACCAGAGAATTGATATTTGAGACTAGCATTTGAACTGCTACCTGGCTTTCATTTATGTTTTTTAAGGTTCTTGGAGCATTTCTTGCCTTTTCATAGCTGGTATCTTGTCCTCAGTGTCCTTGGGGAAATACTGTGTGTCGAGAATTTCTCAGAAATTCCCAAACCAGTTCCAAGGCAGCTCTGGTCGTAACTTACTTGACAGTTCCAATTATCTTTGAGCCTCCTGGGACAGATGACAGCAGAGCTTTGCCTTTTTCAGTAGGCAATGTCATAATTTTAGCTCAAGCCATAGACAATGTTAGAAGGTTAATTTTTACACTATTTTTAAAGCAAAATTTTCAACTACTAGGATTTTTGGCTACTCCTTTTAATTTCTTAATAGCTGGAAGGGTTGAGCATATTGTAATTACTAAAAACCTTTCTTCTTGGCTTTATACTGGGGTGTATATGAGAATAATGTGGGTAAATCTTTTTTTTTTTTTTTTTTTTTTTTTTTTTTTTTTTTTTTTTTTGGTGGAGCCGGGGATTGAACTCAGGCCCTTGCACTTACCAGGGAAGCGCTTATCCTATTGAGCCATTTCCCCAGCCCTTAAATCTTTAAAATGTAGTTCAGACCTTGATTCAGTAAATTAGCTATACTGCCCATTTCTAAGGATTCTGCAGTATCTCTAGGCTCTATCTATTTTTTTCTGCTGTCAAAATTTGTATCTTCTAATAAAAACTAAGAGATGATTCTTCATTAGATGATTTACATAGCATTAGTTTAAAATGATATAGCAATTATTTGATAGTAGCAGGGAAACAGAAAATATTTTTCTGTACAGAATATCATATACCTCCAGTGGTCACATTTTCAAGTCTATGCTCTACATTCTTCACTAAGAAATATCAACAAATTGCATGTCTTATTGATTTGAATGCTTTGTATTTTCATTACATCCCCAGTCTCTTTGCATTTTTCTTTAAGTGGTTTATTTTACTGCAAATTAAGCCAAGTATAAAGTTCTGTCTAAAGTTATGTACATCAAACCTAGGACTATGCTTTTACTATAGCTCAGCAACCAATTTAAAATTTCTCCAGTTTAACATGGTCTGATAACCTTGCAGAAGTAACTTATGTTCTCATATGAATGCTCTACAAAACATTATGATTGGGGTTAGTATTTCCATTGTTATATAGATTAGGAGATTGAGGTGAGAAAGTCTGATGAACTCTTACTGAGAGACATAGAAGAGCTGGAGCAGGAACCACATCTGTTGGCTGAAATCCTCTGTTAAGAATGTTGGCAAAGAACATGCATACCTCAGCAAAATGAACACTAACTCACAAACTCAGAGCCAACATCATTCTGGAAAGGGAAAAACTGAAAACATCTACTCTAAAATCTGGAGCAGGGCAACAACATCCATTTTCACTACTCTTCTTCAAAATAGTCCCTGATAGCTCAGTGAGACCAATGAAGCAAAAGAAAATATAAAAGGAGCGCAAATTAAAAAATATTAAACTATCTTTGTAGATAATCTGATCCTGTACTTAAAAGACCTTCACCAAACTAGAGCTAATAAGTGAATTTATCAAGTGAAAAGATATAAGTTGGCATTAGAAAAGTAGCTTTACTATACAGTAAAATTGGACTAGTGCAGAAAGAAATCAGGAAAATAGCTTAAAATATACCTAGGGATCAGTCTGACTGAGGGGGTGAAAGACTTGTAAAATGAAAATTTCAGAACACTAAATAAAGAACTTGAAGAAGATGCCAGAAGATGGAATAACTGCCCACATTCACTGAGTTGCTGGGTTAATACTGTCAAAATCTCCATCTTAGCAAAAACAATTAACAGACTGATCATAATGTTGATCAAAATTCTAATGGACTTTTTCACAGAAGAAAAACAATTATAAATTTCATACGAAAACATAAAACATCCAAACTAGCCCAATAAATCCAAAAAAGGAGAGTAAATTACTTTACAAAGCCATAATAAAAAAAAAATAGTATGGCACTAGACAAGACTAGACAAGTGGGCTAATGAAGCAGATAGAGGTCACAGAAACAAACCGCACAACTATGAACGTCTAATTCTTGACCAGAACTATACTTTAAAGAAAAGAAAGGCACTTCAAGAAATGGTATTGGAAATACTATGTATATATTTGTGAAAGACCAGATCTCTATGTCCAACTCTGTACAAAAATCAGTTTGAAGCAGACCGAAGACTTGAAATTTGTAATTTGCTAAAAGAAAGCAGTTAGAGGGACTGAGGAGATGACTCAGTAGAATAAGTGCTTCCCTGGCAAGCACAAGGGTCTGAGTTCAATCTCTGGTCTAAAAAAAACAAAAAGAAAGAAAGCAGTAGAAACTTGAAGCCACAGGCCCAGGCAAATAGGAACTCTGCAGCACAGGAAATAATGGCAAGAACTAACATGTGAAGCTATGTAAAATTAAAGTTTTGGCACAGCAAGGGGAGCAACTAACTGAGTGAAAGGACAGCCTGAGAAAAAAAACATAGCAGCCATACTTTTGATATAGGATTAGTATCTACAATATATAAAGAGCTCAAAAATGTAACTCTAGAAGATGGAATCAATAAATGTGCAAATGAATTGAGCAGACATTTCTCAAAAGTAGAACAACAAGTGGTCGATTAGTACATGAACGCGTGTCAACATCTTTAGCCACTAGGGAAATGCAAACCAAGACTGCATTGAGACTTCATATCTTGCCAGTTGGAATGGCAGTCACCAAGAATACAAAACAAACAAATAAATAATACACGTTGCTGAGCATTCAAGGAAAAAGGAATCTGTCTAGAGTGCAGGTGATAATGTAAATTAGTATAGCTACTGTGGAAATCAGTATGGTAATTCCTCAGAAAAAGTCGAAGTGGAGCTAACACTTGGTCCAGCTGTGCCACTCATTGATCTTGAAGAAATTTAAGTCAGCGTGCTATAGGGGTACATGCACACCCGTGTTCACTGTGGCACAATTCATGATGGCCAAAACATGTAGCCGCCGTAGGTGCCCATTTGCAAATGAATAAAGAATTATACACATATTTCAGACATAAAGAACAACAAAATTTTGTAGTTTGGAGGAAAATAGATGTATCTGCAGACCTTCATGTTGAGCAAAAGAGGACAAACTCAGAAAGGCATAACAACATGTTCTCTCTAATATTTATCATGTAAAGGCAGTCTAGATGCAGTATAAAAGGGGAAGAAAGATGGAGATAAGGTTCCTGTTACTTTACCATAGTCTTCTCTCCCAGAACTATTCCCTGCCATACCACCCTGCCTTAGAGCAGCTGATTATGGACTGAAACCTGTAGAAATGGGCAGCTAAATAAACTTTTCTTCCTTTTACTTCAGACATCAGGTATTTTGAACTCAGCAACAAGAGAAAAGTAGCTAAACAGTTGGGTAGTAATGGTGGTGAATCAGGACAAGTCATCATTGAAACTCAAAAGACATGGAATTAGGGAGGGGAGAGGGATAGGGAGGCTGATAGGAGGAAGAAAATAATCAAGGTGAGATCTGATCTGCTTCTACAAATCTGGTGAAGGACATCCATTCATCTGAATAGGCAAAGAAAAAGAATGAAAAGAACAAAACACAGAGTTTTACAAAATGAAAATCTACCTTAATGTAGAAGTAGCTGGGACTCTCCATTCTCTAAAGTTATAACCAAGATTTTAAGCTTTGATTTTTATAACCAATTAATTGAGACTATCCATTATTAACTTCTCTAAGTGGCATAGATTTGGCTGTACTCAACAATATATTATTACTGCTACAATATAGTATGCTGTTTTACTTTATGAACACAAAGACAAAGACATATGAAAAGGAAAAGTGAGCCTGAAAAAAAACAAAGAATCAACTTTGGAGAAGATACCGGAAGGTAGAGTAACTGCCTGTGTTCCTTGAGTTGCTGGATTAACACTGCCAGAATGGCCTTCTTA
The DNA here is from genome assembly GCA_004027165.1 of Ctenomys sociabilis. Lineage (NCBI taxonomy): Eukaryota > Metazoa > Chordata > Mammalia > Rodentia > Ctenomyidae > Ctenomys > Ctenomys sociabilis. Next base: position 10,632 of record PVKA01031378.1, on the reverse strand, counting down.
GCAAAACTGATGTATAGCACTCAACACAATTAAACTGTCAATAAATTCTTAAACTATTTTCTTAAACATGGTGAAGTCAGGAATCTTGTGCTAAATTCTACTTTAATTGATAGATTCCAGGTCCCCACAATAGTGATCTAAATGTAGCAGACACTGAGTGAAACAACATCTGGAGTAGACTCTAACAGAGACTACGTATTCTGTAGAACATCTCTTTTTCTTACTATCTTTGCCTCCAACAAAAATTGCCATGTACACACAAAACTCATTTGATCTCAGTAACAGATATACATTTCCAGAGTGACCCACTGAGGAACATTTGTGAGTTTAGAGTACACAGTAATGAAAATCTTGTGTTCTTGAGTCTTAAGGCCCCGTTCACCCACGAAGCATAAAGGCATATGGGATTTGTAGTTGTGCACAAGCAGTTCTAAAAATGTCATCTTGGCAGAACAAATAATGCAAGCCGCAATTTTAATCTCTTGCTAAATTTTTCTTGGTTCCCTAGTTTGTCAGCTATTTTAGTTTAGTCTCTTATATTAAAGTACCATCAATTTGATGGTTTATAAAATGAAATTTATTTCTTACCATTCTAAAAGCTAAAAGCCCAACATTAGGATGTCAGTATAAACTTCTGGTGTTGACTTTTTTCCAAACTGCACATTGTCATCTTTTTGTTGCATCTTAACATGGTAGAAAGAGGGTTAGAGAACTCCCCAGGCTTCCTTTTATAAGGGTGCTAGCCCCAATCATGAGGGCCCCACCTGCATGCTCTCATGGCTCCCTCAGGCCCTGCCTCCTCACACAATCACATGGTAGTTTAGGTCTCATCATATGAATTTTGGAGGGACACCAGCATCAAATTTGTAACATCAGCCTACAGGGATCATAAATGTAATTTGATCACTAAGGAGGAGGAATAACATCCTCAAATCTAAAATCTAAGACACATACAGCATCACTTTCTTTTGTAGGTAAAATGCTAACAGCAAATTTTCAGAGAGATATATGCATAAATCATCTTCATTTTTACAGAAATGATTAAATATTTTCATGTGAAAAAAATCATAAACAAAACCACTGGAAAGGACTCAGGAATAACTTTTTAAGATCTTTTTATTCTATACATTCCTCAATTAAGAGGAAGGCTTTCAAGAAATTTGTGAAACAATCTAAATGTGATATTCTCCTATATTTTCACATTTTTCCTTCAGTCTTTGCAGTGGCTGCACACACACCCAGTTCCATTCAACTTCATCAAGACTTTTCAAAATACAAGCTTGATGCCTACAGATGGATGAACATTCTTTTTCCACCCATTGATTTCATGTTGCTCTATTAAGCAAAGTAATAACTAAGATGACAACTGGAACAAACAAATTTGAGATAAAATTCATCCTAGCCAGGGGAACAGCTCTGGAGCACACTGGAAGCTACACTGTCCATTATATCAACAAGCATTACAGAGAAAGTACAGAGCATGTGTTAATCGACTCAATTTTTGTACCCAGTCATTGTAGCACATAAATGTTAAATGGGCGTCTTATAAATGAATTTTCTCCCCCATCAGCCCTTCAACCAGTACAGCACACTTAGACCCACTCTGTAGAATCAGCAGTTTTCTATTTCTTAGACAAAAGTGCAAACAGGTTCCGTAGTTTTTTTTCTGGTTATTCTTTCACACACTGACATGTTATATACCCATCCTTCTCAATCACTCACTGTACTGTGGCCAGATTAGCACTATAATAAAAACTGGGCCTCCCTGAAGATCACTTCAACTCCTGTTGGGCTCCCTCTGTGGGAGGAGGAGGAGGTACACATGCTCTAGTATCTTCTCTAGTTCTCCATGCAAGACATTTCCTAAGCCTGGATTCCGGCAGAAACAATTACAGCATTTCTCTGACCAATTAAGTGCTCAAAAACTGATAATATAAAAAAGAAGCCACTAAACTATGTTCAATCAAAGTGCTGAGAGATACTACTTATAAATTAGGAGCAGTGACTGAAGTCTGCACCCCAGGAATATTGGTAAATCTGAATTAAAAGAAGCTCTTGCACAAATTGCATTCAGGTCTTGAAACTAATGAAAGGAATATACTCATTGGCTTTCCAGAATGAATTTAGCAAATTCAGAGGATGCTTGTCTCTAGATAACACATGACCAATATGGTCCCTAGATGTAGCTCGGTGTAGAGTGCTCCCTTAGCATGTCATAGCACTGGATTTGGTCTTGAGTGTCACAAAGAAAAAGCAAAACAGGTTAAAACAAAACTTCTTATGGCACTCCTCTCCCAGGCCAACCAGGACCCTGAGCTTCATATTTAGCTCTACTGTGTGAGTATCTATGTATTTCTCTTGAGCAACGTATTACTTAATTTGCTTGTTTTTGAATTATGTGCTTCTGGTGCATCATACTGTATAATCATTGGCTGTATGTTTGCTTGTTTATTGAGTATGTATTTGTGAGATTCACCAATATAATGACGCATATCAACAGATCATTTTATTGCTCTGTCCTTTTCAGTTATCTGACTATTCTGCTCATTGATGAGCATGACGGTTGTTTTCAGCTATTAGTCATCAACATGCTATAACGTATAGGGAGCTGCTGAGGCTGCAAATCGGTCACATGCAGGGGCGAGACAAGGCCAGTGGGAGAATGAAAAGCACCTGAGGCAAGCCATGTGATCAAGCGGCTTCAGTCCAGGAACACCAAGCCCCAGGACAAGCCAAGCTGGCTCATGTGACACCAACTCTGTCAAATGTATACATAAACACCCTTATGGTGGCAGAGTAGTATCATCCTGCCCATTAGGAGACAGACAGCTCCACCTGACCTCAGCTTCCCCCTAACTTCAAGAACCACATAGGATGTGACAATAATGACATCTTTGTGTGTATCTTTAACTTTTAAAGAGAAAATTAAAGGCCTAGGACCATGTTGTTCAGAGTGGTATTTCATGTCCCTCTCTTGAGTGCCTGCACTGCACCACCCAGAGCCATCAGCCAGTCCATGAGCTCTTTGAGGCCCGCCTACTGGTCCATATCCTGTGCAGGCATTACTTTCTTTCTAGGTTTATCTTTACTACTTGGATACAATGATGGGGATTTTCAGGATCCTTAACTTGGGACAGACCTGGAATACAACCTTTTTGAAATTTATTTCAACGTGATCCCATCCCAAATGACATTGTTCAGCATCTTATAAGTTCATTGATATATTTGAGAAGATTCTTCTAAAATCTTTCAAGCTTTTTTAGTTGTTCTCAGTAGGAGAATTGCTCCAATTTTCCTATTCTATTATTTCTAGAAATGGAAGTTCCACACAATCTTAGTAACTAATACAAATTTGCTCTCCCACATGGCTTACTTACCTTCCTATTGTGAGTAGCACTTCTAGTGTAGAAAGATATTTATATTTCTATATACTTTGCCTTTTGTGATGTGGACCTATACTACATAGCAAACCATTAAAAATAAAAAATCAATTATCATTAATTTAGGAGGCAATTTGCTCTCAGAAAATGAAATCAAATGCTCTAATTGCTTTTGTTAGCTTCCTCATGTCCTCTCTGATTCAATACTGAACGATTGTTGTGTCCGCCTCGACATTTTTATGGAGGATGACGTCTGGCTTCATGTAATCTAGAGTGCTTAGTGTCATCCAGTTAGAAGGGTCAGAAGATCAGAGTGGATGGGAAAAAGTCCGGTAGAAAGTCCAAATGTAGATAAGTGCCTAGTTTATTTTTTAGAATGGGAAAATGGTGCTTTCTCCCCACTAAAGGCATTCCTATACCGAAAAAAAAAAAAAAAAAAAAAAAAGAAAGTCAACTTAGGAGAGTACCAGTAGTGCTAATGCTGTAGATATGATCTTATAAATCTCCTCCTGAATTTTATTCAGTGCAACATATGAAAATACAAGATATGCATGGTGGCACTTGCCTATAATCCCAGACTGAGGCAGAAGGTAATTCGGTGATTTAGCAAGATCCTGTGTCAACGTAATTTTTTAAGGATATAGAGAGTAGCTCAGTGTGGAGGCTCTGAGTTTAATCTCTGTACTGAAGAAAAGAAAATTCAAATGTCTAGGATACTGAATCATAATATATTCAAAAACAGGACAGATTCCCAATCATCCAGGTCAGTTTCGGTATGGCAGCTTCTCACACAGAAGGGTGGCCCTAGAGCATCCCATCCATTTTGTCCTGCGGAGTCTGTAAGTAGGAGCCAAAAATCGCTTTCCAAAGGATGGATGCAGGGGCCAGGGAGATGGCTCAGTAGAATAAGCACTTGCCTGCCAGGCGCAAGGGCCTGAGTTCAATCCCTGGTTGCATCAAAACAAAACAAAAAATGGATGCACCACTTTATTGTTATGTGTGTGGAAAAATCTGCTTATTGGGTGAATATGCTCTAAAAAAGTAAAACATTAATTTGGAAAATGAAGTATAACAAATTTATATATGTTTTATTTTTCCTCTTAAGACATGTTTACAGGGTGGTATTTATGATTGGGAATTAATTATTTGAGAGACTGATACCTGGTAAATACCCAGTATCTGTTATTACAATGGTTTTTCCCTTATCCATGGAAGATACACTCTGAGACCTCCCCCAGTGGATGTCTGGACACATGGTTAGGTACTGAAGCCTTTTGTAAACCATGGTTTTTTGTACATATGCATTAACAATTAAGTTTAACTTCTAAATTAGACATAGCAAGAGATTATTAATAGGACAATTATGCAATATGCTGTCATAAAATTAGAATAAAATAATCTATGATTTGTCTTTGGCATATCCAGATTTCTAGCATCCCACTGTTCATGAATTTTGTGACCATTATTAAATACAATGGCATATCTTAGACACAGGCATGGTAGTACTGAGACACTGGATCTGATGCCTAGATGCTGACCAAGTGAATACAAGGCCAGTGGGGCATACAGTGTAGGTCAGTGTGCTGGATAAAGGGTCATTCACATCCCAGGTGGGAAGAAGCAGAATGAGATATTTCATCGCTTTCCTCAGAATCACAAGCAACTTAAAACTCAGAAGCTGTTTGTTTCTGGAGTTTTGAATGTAACAGTTTTAGATGATGGTCAATCATGAGTAACTTTGTAAATACAGTAATTCACCTTTATCCATGGGACTGCTAGATTATTATTAATACCAGACTTTTTCATTAATCTGATTGTATGTGTTTAGTAACAATTTCCATTCAGTAGTGAGATCACATGCTTTTCCAGGTGTATCAGTCTTTATTTTGTAGCCATAGTTAAAATGCAATGGCTCTTAAAAGACCTATGAATTAAGATCTGCAATAGAAGCTATGAAGCCATTTGATGTTAGACACCACAAGAGTGGTGGTGTCCATCTCCAATGATTCTGTTCTTTTTACATTAATTACAAAAATGTAACTTTTGTATAAGTGGCAGAATTCTAGACTAAAATTTAAAATAGTTCATAAGATAAATGTGGTTCATTTCTAACAAGCTTAGTTTACACAGTTACTTTAAATAGGTTTGTCTATGGATTGAAAAGTATTATGTCAAAAGCAATGAGAACTAATGAAATTAACTTCATATGTATAGAAGGCAACATATCAGGACTCAGTGATCTTCTATCACCTCCATGGGGTTTCAGTCAACATAGGGAATCTCAGTAACATACAGACAAGCATTGGAAACTAATTTTTTTAATGTGGAGGGAAGGGGTAGAAGGCAGGAGAAAGATGAGATGGAGAACAAGCAAAATAGAAACTGTTAAAATATTCAAAGTTCCAAATTCCAGAAAACTTTTGTATATTGTTATTTTTTAAACAGAGGGAAGCATTTCAATTTTATTTGTAACTCTTAATCATTTGTGTCCAACCTTCAAACTTCATTAATTTATTTTTTTTAAAGAGAGTACAAACTAGAATTTAAACAAAAATTACAAGCGATTCAGAATTTCACTTAATAAAATAATACAAATTTCACAGTATTTGTTGTAATGCACAGTGTGGTCTTTCAATAACTTATTCTATTATCAGATATATGCTTGTAAAATTGGAAGAAGAAAGAAAAAGAGAAAGAAATGTATAAGAAATTAAGAGGAAAAAGTACACATGATTGAAAAAAGGAGATGAAACAGCATTAACTGCTACTTTCTGTAGACCAGCAGAAATGCATAGTTCAATTGCCCAAGCCATCCTGCTTATATACATAGGTAAAACTCTTTTCCCCACACCCTCTCCTATCCTTCTCCTCAACTCAGTAACTGTTTCCTTGTGAATAAGCTCATTCTTTTTTCTCAGTATCTATTGTATCCTTCAGATTCTATTTTTCTCTTTCAGGTTCTCACACTAAGGAGACAATATGATGTTTGCACATGTGGGTCTGATTTATGGAAATCAGTGCAGAGATTCCTTCAAAAGCCAGGACTGTAGATTCCATTCAAGCCAGCTATTCCTCTCCTGGGTATTTTTCCAGAAGACCTGAGAACTTCATACTGCAGTGATATATGTTCACCTATGTTTATAGCAGCTCAATTTGTCATAGCTAAATTCTGGAAACAACACAGATGCCCATCAACTAAAGCATGGATGACAAAGATGTATTTTTACACAATAGAGTATTATTCAGCTATACAACAGGATAAATTTGAGTCTTTTGTCAGTAAATGGATGCAACTAGAGAACATACACTTAAGTGAAATGAATCATACCTTTGAACTTTAAAAACTAGATAACATTTACTCCCCCATGGATATCAATGAAAGGACTCTTTATTGCTTCTCTTGGCTTTCACAAGTTCTCTGAGATTCATTTCCTTCACTAAGATCCAAGCCAAAAAAAAAAAAAAAAAAAAAAAAGATATATTTGGAAGAATGTGACTTTTAGAAATAGAGTGGTTATCTCAAATCCCAAAAGTCTTGGGCTTTTAAATGTTAACATTTTCACTTTTCTCCAAAACATTCTGCTATTCTGCCTACCTTCTCTCCCTTTATGTGAACTGGTGAGACTAGAAGCAGCGATAATATTAATAGCGATTTTCTGCACCCATAATATATATCTAATGAATATTTCTGTAACTCATTTATTTCAATTTCATTGGATTATTTTCCCTCAAGTGAGAGCAACCAATCCATCTCTTATGATTAATTTCATTAATTTCAAAATGAGAGTCACATAATTAACGGGACATGGTGAGCAGGAGTTTCTCTTCAAGGAAAAACACAACATTCAAGGCAAGGGCCAAAGATGCAGATGTTTTCAAGGGTCCACAAGGCAATTAAAGGTACACCAATGTGCTACCATAGCATGAGTAGAGAATGACACATGTCCACCAACAAGGGAATGCGGGGTCAATGTGCATGTTTACAAATAATGCCTCCAGGGTTGAATGGAGCTGCTAAATCACCCACTGAGTTACTTCTGACATTCCTCAGGCCAAAAGGTCCTAGAGCAAAGGGATAAGAAAAGACGGGGTTTATTTGACTAAGGTGAAGATCTTCTTTCTTCTCTCTTTGCTTTATGAAAATAGAAATTGAAAACAAATAGGGCTTTGGGAAAGACCAATTCAGTGAATCGTTACAACTGCCAGTTTGTTTAAAGCTTCCCGCAGTGCTCTCGCCCAGATTCTCTTCCTCTCTGGTTTGGGACAGCTCGAGCAGGTGATCAGGAGGGGCTGCCATGCGGGGAAGGCAAAGTAGAAGTAACTAACAAAAAAAGAAACTGAAGAACCTGGCCACACTGATGAAGGCACTAGGCTCAGTGCAGTTGCATCAAGGGAATGGGAAGGAAGACCATCAATTTATTAGAAGAATTTTCAAAGCACCCATGCCAGTCTAGCAGATATTTAGCAATAAAGCACCTGACAGCAATGCCATGAGGAGAATGAAGAAGAGTCAGATTTCAATGAGCAAAGACATTTCAACAGAACAGAAACCAGGCCAGGGATATAACTTGTTGGCATAAGCACCTGCCTGGCAAGCACAAGGTCCCAGTTTGATCCTTGGTACCACAAAAAAAAAAAAAAAAAAGAGCTGAAAGCTTTGGCTACTCAGAACACCCACTGTGTACAAGCACAGAAGCTCTCAGAACTGGAGCCTGAAGCAAAATCATGTGGCTTGTGGTACAGAATGAGTGACAAATCAAATTACTAAATAAACTCTATTGGTATCTATGCTGTGTGTAACTCTTGCTCCTAGAGATACAAATGGACAGCTCCATCTAGCAAACTAATGAAGATTTCAGCTGACCAGAATGGTTCCTCAAATCTATGGCTCAAGTTTCCTCACATTTAAACATCTTTGGAATTGATGCCCTGTCACCACTACTGGCAGCATTTATTTCTCCTTGTACAATGCCATGTAAAATAAGTGTACTGAAAGAGAAGAAATGTACTTAACATTTGTGATATACAGTGAATCATTACTACCATGAAGGAGGAACCACAGTTAAATTTATTGTGTAGATTATAGTGAGCTATTGAAAGTTTTTAACTAGGAAAGTACAGCAAAGATCACTCTATCCCTTTTCCCTCTCCTTTTCCTTTCATTCTATGATCCATCTTCCTTTGAGTCAATGAACATGGACAGAGCACAATCTATAGGCCAAGTTCTCTGTTCAAAGATCCTGGGAATTCAAGGGTGAAAGGGGGAGACAGGAAATCAATCGACTGGATTTACTGCACATTTATAGAACAGTTCATCCCAAAACAGAACACATGTTCTCCAGTTCCCTGGGAATGTTTGTTAAGATAGATCACATTCAGTGCCTGGCAAATTTAAAAGAATAGCTCTAATACAAAGTTTGTTCTTAGACCAATAGAATTGGACTAGAAATCAATAAGAGAAAGATAGTTGGAAAATCACAAAGTATTTGAAGGCTAAACTATATAGTTCTAAATTATACATGGTTCAAACATGATATTTCAAGAAGTTAAAAGCACTTTGAACTAAATGAAAATTAAAAAAAAATATATCCTAGAGAGTGCAAGAAAGCAGTGCTTAGGAAAATGCCCAGATTCTGGCCTTATGGAACTTATAAACTAGCAGAAGAGACTCAGAGAGTAAATAGAAAAATGTGAAAAGAAGTAAAATTAATAATAACTGTGCTAAATTCTCAAAGGTATGTGACTTCTCTTCAATAAGTGGTCCGGAAAATGGTGCGTAAGTTGAAATCTAATTGTTGCCAAACAAGAGTTTTCCAGACTGAGAAAATAGCAGGTGTGAAGCAGGAAACTACTTATATCTGCCTACAGTAAAAAATAACTGAAAAGACTGAGATTTGTGGAAGAGTAAATGGGGAAGTATTACAGCGACTCTTACAGACCTCAGAAAGTGTCCAGTGATAGGTTCTGGCCCTAGTATGAACTGCTGGATTATTTTGGTGGCCATCCAATATGGCTGAAGCCCTTAAAACAACAGCTTATCTTCCCAGAGCCACTTCTCCCCTTCTTCCCCAACTCAGCCCAGAATGCAGTTTCCTTTCACCTTTCCTGCCACCTCAGGGAAAGCCTCAATCAGCTCCTCAGATGTATCTAAACATCCCCCTCAAAACCTATCCTTGGCAAAAGGCCATAAAAGCCTCAGCCTCCTTTTGTCCTAATCCAGAGAATTCCTTATCTTCCCAAATTCCTTTCATGTCCTCCAAGATAATGAAGCCCCCTTCCCTTTATAATAAAGCTCCTCTCCCTTTTTCCTGCTGCCTGTTTTTCTTCTGTGACACCAACACTGTCAAAACCTATCATCCAAAAAAGCCATTTTGGGACTTTGAAGCCAAGAATAGGATATTTATGTGTGGAGACAAAATCCTGGAACTGGGCCAGGGAGATGTCTCAGTGGAATAAGAGCTTCCCTGGCAAGGGCAAGGGTCTGAGTTCAATCCCTGGTTCCACCAAAAAAAAAAAAAAAAAAAAAAAAAAAAAAATCCTGGAACAACAGCAGACATTTGAGTCCTTGTTCAAGCTTTTCCAAGAAAGACAGCAGAGACAGATATCTGAGACCCAGACTCTGGCATCCCAGAGTGCAAGTGGAGCATCTCAGGAATCTGGTTTTTGTGTTGTTAAGGGGGTTGACTGACCACTTGCACATCAGACTTAGGATATGACTATAGCCCAGTAATTCTTAAATACATTTCAAGAGGCTGGGAGGACACGTGTGGTCATGGAGCCATGGGAGGCATTGGTTCAGGGCACACTGGCCCACCCACTTGCACTTAGCACTCACAACAAGTTGCAGAAGGAGCACAGTGGGGTGAAACACTGCTCTACTCAACACCTGTCTGACATTGCACCTCAGCTCTTAAAGCTGGGCAAGATAAGGAAGGAGAAGGAGGTGGTGGTTTGCACCCTCAAGCAAAGGCAGACATCTGCACATGCCAGTTACAGTAGGAGCTCCATCCCTTCCTGGAGTTTGAGCTGACAGCTAGGTGTACTCTTCTGTCATTTCCCAAGGAACTGGATGCTGAAGAGCAAGTTTCTCAGAAAAATCCCAAATAAGCCCATAAATCTCCTGTTGGAACAAATGGAAACCAACTTCGGTAGACTCTCAGAGCTGCAGGAGGGTTAGGAGTGGTATTGCTCAGCATCAAGAGGAAAATATAGGGGGCTGGAGATGGCTCAGTGGAATAAGTGCTTCCCTGGC
>PVKA01031377.1:0-26333 GCA_004027165.1 Ctenomys sociabilis | reverse complement strand
GGAGGGGAAGGGGAGAGGAAGAGAAGGAGGAGAAGGAGGCAACAACAATAAAAAACCAGAATCTTTTCACCATTTGAGAATGATAAATCAGATAAAGGAACTAGAAGAGTCATTCCCCAGTATTGTGAAGAAACCAAATAACATTAAAAAATAAAGTCTGGGTGGGAAAAGGATATTTATGTCCTATGCTCAGGCAAGCCTCTCTGTTTTTTTGTTTGTTTGTTTGTTTTTTTAACCAGGGATTGAATTCAGGCCCTTGTACTTACCGCAGAAGCACTTATTCCACCAAACCATCTCCCTGGCCCCAGGCAAGCCTCTCTGAAGAGGTGGCATTTAGCAAAGATCTAAATGAGGCAAGGGAGCCCAGCATGGTGACTCATGCTTGAAATCCCACAACTCTGGAGCGATGAGGCAGGAGGATCACAAGTTTGACCCTTTCCAGGGCAACTCAATGTCTTAGTGAGACCCTGCCTCAAAAAAAGAAAAAGAATGGGAATGCTCAGTGCAGAAGTCCTTAGTTCAATCCCCAGCACAAAACAAACAAATGAATGAATAAAGTAAGGGAATGAATGATATAGACATTTGGGGGAAGAACATTTCAGGCAGAGGGAAGGGTGGGCACAAAGGTGCTGGAGCAAGGAGGGGCTTGGTGAGTTCTAGCCAAGGAGGAGGCTGGTGCAGCTGTGGCAGAAGCAGAGGGAATGGGGTGGGGGGTTGTGGCTTGCCTGAGGCGCCTTCCCAGAAATGAATTCCCATCTAAAAGCAGGGCCACAATCTCTACTTTGAAGAACATTTGCAAGATGAGAAAAGGTCCTAGGCATTCCCTGCCTGTGACAAGTGCATTAGCACGCAAAGTGTGGTGGCTTTGAGTCTCCTTTTTCTTAATTGAAGAAACCCACAGCTCTGTGGCCCCAAGCAACTCATCTGGAGTCCCTGGGGAGTGTTTGCGTGTGTTCATGTCATAGACCTGGCCCTTGCTGACTGTCTTCCTGGAAGGCTAGGGTGTAATGGGGCCTGAACCCACACGAAGGCCCTTCAGGTGAGCCTCTGGGTCTGCAAGAAGCCTGGGGACACTAGGCCTGGTGGTGCATATCTATAACCCCAGTTCTGGGGAAGCTGAAACAGGAGGATTGCTGTGACTTCAAGGCCAGCCTGAGCTACATAGTGAGTTCAAGGCCAGGTAAACTACACGGCAATAGCATTTTTCAAAAAATAAAAATAAAAACCAAAGAGGCCAGGGTACCTGGGAAACTGGAAACCTCCCTCATCAGCCTTGTGAAGTGAGAGCTGATTTGCTTTGTGGGTGGGGATGGGTACCCACAGCAAGGCTGTTGGAGTCCTGAGTGTCACAGAATTCAATGATGCCCTTGGGTTCTTCCAATTCAAGGACATAGCCCTTTGCTTCCTGGGCACACAAACCTCACCAGGTGGTGAGTGGCATCACAAGTTTCATCAGTACCTACATTGCGGACCTGCAACCACGGCTCTGTACAAAGGCCACCATTGCAGAGTGCCAGACAGCCTGATGACAAATTCCTTCCGGTCGCCATCCCTACACATGCATAGAAACTTCTGCAGGTCTCCACCATGGCAAGTCCACCACATCTAGGCATGTCACCTTCACCCCAGTGGCCAGGCTTCAGTGTGGTTGTGCGAAGTCCCACAGTGACTCCCCAGTCTTCTCCTCACTCCTGCCATGATGCCCTTGGGCTTTGTTTGAGCTCAGTTATGGAGAGCATCAGCTGAAGGGTAGGAGAGGAGAGGGGATCTTCCTCCTGTGCACCATGGTTGGACAGAAGCTGCCTACCTTTCTCTGTGGCCACAGCTCCTTCTGGTGGCACTTGTCTACCCTCTGCTAAGACTCTCATCACATTCCAGTAATCTCCTGTCTCTTCACACCTAAGGACCATAAAGGCTTCCAGCTTTGCTAACCCTGAAGTGCTTTGCCATCCCTTAACCCAGCCTGTCCATCTATGGAAAAATCCCTTCCTTATGCTCCCATTTGGCATTCTCTTTTCAAACATCCTTCTTTCCTCTGTAGGACCCCAAGTAATACAGTCTTTCTTCCAGGAGTCCTTTAACTGCCATGTGCTCAGCTGATGCAACTATATGACCTGCTCAACCCCATTTTTGGTCCAGGCAAATGACAGTTATCTCTTATAGGAACAAAGGATGAGTTCTTTTGGAACCAGGTCAGAGAGGCAGAGCTAAGGCTGAGCACTGGACACATTGCTCTGGGACTGCAGCAAGTCGGGGTAAGACAGAAAGAAGCAGATGAAGTACACAGTCCACAGAGCTCCCACTCTGGCCTCTTGGTCCCATAATTGTGACTTCCACAGACTTCCTGCATCAGAAGGGAAGATCAGAAGACCGCTAAAATCCCAGATCTGTTCGGGGGGAAAAGACGGTAGGCTACTAACATGTTGGAAAGTCTTGAGTTAAATAGTTTGATTTCTTTCAGCTTTTTCACAAAGAGAAAGAAGCAAAGGTGAGATGTTTATTTTCAAAGCAAGCAACATATTTCTTATGACAATATCTCCACTTAATGGCCCTGTCATATCTAATAACTTAGGAGATAAAATTCGTTTCTTTGATCTGAGCTAGTCAAGAATGACAGCTGGCAGTCTGCACAAAAATTTAGTGCCTTGTCTAATTGTGTTGACTTCTCATTATTGGAAAGTCTCGCAACTAGTAGAAGATTTTTTTTTTAACTTTATCAAATTGTTAACCATTTCCTGGCTTTTATTCACTTTGGGTGGTTATGCCCATTTGAACCTGATAAATCCTCTGGATTGATCTTTAATCCATTTTGTGATGGATCAGACTCAATAGTGAAGGGTAGAAAATAACAAACACATCAGTCTAGCTGAGTGTGATGGTGCATATCTGTAATCCCAGTTACTCAGGAGGCTGAGGCAGGAGGGTCAGAAGTTGGAGGCCAATCTGGAGCAACTTTGCAAGACCCTGTCTCCAAATAAATAAGAAGGATTAGAGTTGTAGCTCAGTGGTAGACTGATTTTGGACTCAATCCTTAGTATTAAAAAAAAAAAAAAAAAAAAAAAAAGTCTTGGTCCTTATAGTGAATGACTCAGTCTTATCTGATAAACCAGAAACTGTGAGGCTTTTGTGCAAGGCTGAAGGACCAGGGAAGAGGAGGGACACCCTCCCAGAGGGGGCAAGTTGGTGGTAGATACCTGAAGTAGACCATACTGCTTGCTGGGGGATGGCCAGCCCTCCCCTCTCTGAGGTAGTCTGTTCAGATTTCTCTCTCAAGACAGTGGCTTTAGCTGGGCATAGTGATACACACCTGCAATTCCAGCCCTTGGGAGGCTGACCCAGGAGGATCATTGTGAGTTCAAGACCAGCCTAGGCTACAAATTGAGCTCAAGGCCAGCCTGCACTTCATGGCAAGACCCTATCTCAAAAAGACACACACATACACAACAGTGGCTTTGAAATTATGCACTGTGACTCCCTGGAAGAATATATTTTACAGGGCTCGGGGGATAGCTCAGTAGAATAAGCGCTTGCCTGGCAAGCACAGGGTCCTGAGTTCAATCCCTGGTACCACCAGAAAGAAAAATAGAATACATTTTACATCACAGCCTGAATATACACACACATATTTTTTGAGGGGGAACCAGGGATTGAACTCAGGCCCTTACACTTGCCAGGGAAGTGCTCATTCCACTGAGCCATCTCCCGGGCCCCAAGCACATATGTTTTGATGGAAATGCAAAGTAGCCCTTTTCCTACCTCTCTGTGATGCACTCTAAGACCTTCCACATTATTTGGCTTTAAAAACATTGATTGCACAGCTCATTGATATTTGTTCACTTAATACATTACAGATTCCATAATACATTACATACAGTGAGCATCTAAATCACAGTTAGTGGGGAATTTAAACCAAAACAGGGGCTGAGGGAGAGAGAAAATAGGGACATTTTCCTCTAACAGGTAACCATGTGAAATACTTACTATGGATCAGGCTCAGTTATAAAATTAGGCTAAATGCCATATGAATAGGTTAAGAGACACACCCATGCATGCACACAAAACCCTCAACTCCCTGATTTGACGTTTTAAGATCTTTATACTAAACCTCTGCCATAGGTAATGCCACCATCATCTTCACCCCCATTTTACAGATGAGGTTAAGGGAACTGCCCAACTGGGACTCAGACCTAAGCTCCCACTCACAGGCCCTGTGCTGCCTTTCTGAGTTGAGGGATCTCAGCCCGCAGCTAGAAATCTCCCCATGGAGCAGCTTGCTAGGGCCTAGGCACTAGGCCAACAGGTGCAGGCAGAGGCCTATGTAAATAAATCGATTGATTTCTCATTGGAGTACATGTCAATTGCTTAAATTAGTTAATTCACTCTCTCACACATTTGATACATGGTCATTAGCACCTATTCTGTGCCAGTCCTGTGCTGCAGCAGCTGCACCTGGGCTCAAAGGCCAGGACTCGGAGACCAGGCAGGATCAGGGACCCTCCCTCATTTTTGCATGCAGCAGGATGGCTGATCCATCTAGAACCCTTCTTCCTTTCCTCCCTCTCTAGAGCTTGAATTTAAAGTGCCAGGTGAGCAGAATGACTTAGGAAGGCCAAAAATTCAGGGGCTGGTTTGTTTGCAGCTGCTGTACTTTATGCCCAGGGCAAAGGGAACAATCAGGAAACCCCAGTTCAGGGAATTCTGGTGCTGTCTGTGACTGCTTTTCTAAGGATGCTCAGCAACTGGCTTCGCTGGCAGGGAGTGGCCAGTAGGGCCTGACCCTCTGGGGAAGTCTCTGCCTGTGTCTAAGCCACAGCTTAGCTTGACTCCTTCCCACAACTCCCCAGGTGTGCTCCTGCCAGCCCAAGTCTCTTCTCACTGATCAGATTACCTGGGCTTGGGCTGTGGTTCAAGTAGACCATGCCGAGTTAGTATTCTAAAGCTGTAAAGCCAGTTAGCTATGCTTGAGCATTTTTCACCCTGAGCTTCTTATTCTCTGTATGCTGACCTTATTCAGAACTTTGGATCTCTTCCTGATAATTTCTTTATGAATAGATAAAAAGTCAAGGGCTTTGAGTCACACAGACCTGGGGTCGAATTCAAACTATTGCCTTGCTGTGTGACATTGGCCAGAGACTGGAACCGCAGTTTCCTCAATAGTAATAAAGATTAAAAAAATGCGTGTAAAGATCGGCAAAGGGGCTGGGGGTCTAGATGGTGGCAGAGTGCTTATCTAGTATGTGCCTTGGGTTTAATCTCCAACAATGAAAAAAAAATCAGCAGGAGTGATGATTACATGAAATATTGCAACCTGGACTGAATCATGAGACATAAGAAGGTCATGATAGAAAAACAGATGAAATAGCCACGCATGACCACACGGAGAAGTAAAATACTAAGCCTGAGGTCACACAGCTAGGAAGTCATATGGCTCAAATCCAAACCCACCTACAGTCAATAATGGAAAACCTTTTAGAGTTTTCAAAGATACGAACGCATGCAAGTTCGCCACCACTGAAGCTCTAATGTCCACTCTTTACCTCTACCATCTCCCATGCTGCAATGCTATCACACTGTAATAAATGATAATAAATAATATGGAGAACAGAGCTTAAATCCAGAGAGGGTTGAATTCAAGAACTACCTCTGCTGTGGACCCTTGGCAAGTTCTTTGAGTCTCAGATCCTTTATTATTAGCACAGAAATGAACTCCTACACATAACTAAGACTGGAAAGGGATTCATACATCAGAAGAGCTCAGTTAATACTTGTTTTTCTTCCATCAGTGTATTTGGTCATCTCATGTGACAACTACCTAACTGTGGGAGCACAGTGCAGGGAAACAGGCCCAGGTAGTTACCTGGCTATCAAGTCTCGTCCTGCTATTCATCCATTGTGCAGTCCTGAACAGGTCGCTTCACATCTCTGAGCATCAGATTTTTCAAGTATAAGCTGAAGATAATAGTCCCTGTTTCAGGAGACTGTTGAGGGCATTAAGAGACATATGCCCCAAAACCTTGGGTAAGATGCAGACATGAGACAAGGGCTCCTTGGGGAGGGCATATATGCCACTCAGCAAATATTTCAGATCCTTTCCCCTTCTAGGTACAGAGTAGCACTGCACCTATTAGATCTCTGGTGGTTGGAGAAACTGTGAGATATGTTCTAACCAAGGAGGAAAAGTGATATGTGCCACTTCCCGGCCAGAAAACCCTCCTGTCAATGGGACATATTCCAAATTCTTTTTTCTCATTGGACACAATGACCACAAACAAGATGGTGGCTGCTTTTGTAACCACAGTGAGCAACATCTCCCTGTTAGCCCACAATGGGCATGCCACGTGGGTGAGAAGTACACCGTGTGTGTTAAAGCACTGAAGTTATAGGTTGCTTGTAATTGTAGCAAAAGTTGGCTTCTTTCAACCTATAAAGCAGTTGGTTTTAACAACTATCATAATTTTTACTTTCTACAATTCTAAAACAAGTGTTAAATAATATGTTCATCAGCTTAGGAAACTTGTGGTTTATCTCCACTCAGCAAATGCTGACAGTGAGGCCAAGGACACTTACCCAAGGTCACACTGCTGGAAACGAACTGAGTCTGGACTTGAAACTGGCTTTACATCTTGAAATCTGCCTGTTTATAGCCTGGCTCCCAGCCACAGGCTGTACCATTCAAGATGAAGTAAGGTCGGCAAGTTGGACCCTTGAGAGATTTCTGGGGAGAGGAACTGTGCTCAAGAGAAGTGGTGACAAGACTGAACTTACTTTGTTCTCTTTCCATGTCTGCCTCTCACATCTTGCTTTGCTTTTTCATAATTTTAATATCTGAAACCTCACACCAACCATGTAAGTGATCTGAATGTTTTCAGAAAACATGTGTTGGGCATATGAGCTCAGCATAAACCATTGTACTTTGTAATCTCTGTATTTTTTCAATCAGACAGACACCTCTGTGCCTTGTGGCTCCAGCAAGTGTTGTGTCTTCCCTATGAGCTTTTGAGTCTCATCCAAGCTCTATATCTTATTCTTTCCATGGCCCCAAATGAATTCTTTGTCTCTGCAAATTTCATCTGTGAAGTGGGACCATAAAACCTACCTACTCTGTCTAACTCAGAAAGAGACAGGCACAACAGAGAGCACTTTACAAACTCTAAGGAACACTGTCCGTGTGTTAGCAACTATCTAGCACTTGCTTAGATAACCAGTAGGAGACATTTATTGAGCACCTACTGCATACTGTGATAGGGGATTGGAGATTAAAAAGTCAGTGTAATGCTAAATATGCCCTCAAGGAGGCAGTAGGACGTTATGATTAAGAGCACAGGCTATGGAGTCAGAAAAATCTGGATTCCATTCTGTATTCTGGCACTGGTTTGTACCTCGCCTTTTTCATTTAACTGTAATGGGGATGGTATTACTATTTACTTCAAAGCATTGTTGTTTAAGGTTTAAATGAGATTATACCTAGAAAGTGAAGTGCCTAATGGGTGGTAGACATGAATTAGGGATTAACCTATGCCTGGGAACATAGTGGGAGTTGTATAAAATGTTCTTTAAAAGGTCTGGGAGGGCTGGAGATATAGTTCAGTGGTAGTGCCTGCTGGGCAAGCACAAGGTCCTGAGTTCAATTTCTAGTACAAAAAGAAAAAGAAGGAAGAGGAAGAGAAGAAGGAGAAGAAAGAGGAGGAGGATGAAGAGGAAGAAGAGGAGGAGGAGAAGAAAAAAGAAGAGGAGGAAGAGGTCAGGGAAAATGTAAACAAATGAAGCCCCAGCTTCCAGGAGGGATCTACCCAGGCTGAACTTGATCCAAGTGAAGGTGAGGTTTCTGAGCCTAGATCCAGGGAGAGGCTGCAGCTCTAGAAGGGTTCCTGGGAGTCAGGAGCCCTGGAAGCCCCCAAGACCGTTTTGACTCCATCATGCTGTGTGAGCAAACCTGTTTCTGTTCAGCAAATGCCCATGTGGGCAAGCAAGTGTTAACCTCCATGAAAGTGCAGAGCGAACATATGGATCACCAATGTGATGCAGAACGGGGAGCAGACAAGTCCGTGGCACAGGAGCTGCCAGTCTCTGGCTCGAACACGCTGCTGGGCTCCCTCTTCCTGTGTGTGTGTGTGTGTGTGTGTGTGTGTGTGTGTGTGTGTGTGTGTGTACGTGCATGCATGCAGGCTTGCATGTTGAGATTTGTTGCAGTTCCATTTTAGAAAACAAGCTTCTAGGTTGGGAGTGTAGCTCAGTGGAAGAGCGCATGCTTAGCATGCAGGAGGCCTTGGCTTCCATTCCCGACACCAAATTTTTAAAAAATGGGAATAGCTTCCATTCAGAGGTGAGGGATATGTGGGCAATTAGGGCTGGAGCCAGGCAGATCCAGGTTCAAATCTTGGCATTGTCACCCCCTCCCCTGAAATATGATGATCAAATCCATCACCCAGCCAAGCTTAGATTCCTCAGTTGTCCAGTGAGATGATACCCCCTTCCCAGTGGATGTGGTATGTTACTATGATTTTTGCAGTGCTGAGGATTGAATTCAAGGCCTCAGAAATGCTAGGCAAACACTCTACCACTGAGCTACCTCCTTTCACTCAGTCTTGATTGTATTAGTGCAGTGGTTAGCATTGATTGAGGGCTTTGTAAATGTGCATTTCTGCATCTATTCAGTTAGTCCTGACAAGGTTGTTATTATCCCCAGGTGACAGATTGGGAAACTGAGGCCCAAAGCAGTTATATAACTTGCCCGTAGCTGGAGGGAGGTTAAGCTGGCATCTGAACTTTCACATCCATCTGACACCAACACCCTTGCTTTCTCCACTTTGCCATTAGAAGACATTTGGCTCTTATTCCCTCCACTTTAACTATTTCTAAATCTGGAAAGACATAGAGGGGGGGAGAGGAAAGAAACCCAATTTTTTAAACCAATTTGAATAATTAAATTTGGCAGCAAAAAGCTCAGTACCGGAAATACATTTCACCACCCCATTGCTGAATCTGTTTAATGTATTTTGAACCAGTTTAGCTCAGCTAGTTAGGAGATAGAGCAGGAGTTAAAATTTTAAATCTAGCAGCGAAGAGTCTGTGCTGTTTGAGGAAGTGTGCACTAAACCTTTGCTTCCCCCCAAGAGTGATGAGGTCACCCTCGCCTCTGAACTCATCCGGGGCTCTTGGAAGTCAAGAACAGCAGAGAGAAGGAAGGAAGACCAAGGAGACTTGAAGAAAACATTGCTTCTCAAGCCATTTATTTCCATAACAAGGACTTTTCATCTTCAAAGCCCTTTACAAGCCATAATTAATCTTCACAACACCTAAGTAGGCTGGGTGCACAGCATTGCTAGGGTTTTATAGGCCAAGGTGGCCCAGGGGAAGCTTTTGAACGGTGAGTGACCCCTGGACACTCGCCTCAAAGCACACGAGTGGGCTGCTCCATTTGGGCCTGGCAGGCCAGTCCCGTATTTCCCAACCCCAACTTGGCCCTTTTGATTAATCTTCAGAAAGTGTTCCCTGGTACACAGGAAGGCAGGTAGGCAGAGCACAAGGAAGAGCACCTGGGACCATATGCAGAATATCAAACCTTGGTGTTAGCACATTGAAATCTAGCTCACTTTATTGTATTCCTAAATCATTAACTTTATTTAAATAATGATGAATAATAACTCATTCGTACATACATATCTCCAATTTCCATGGCTCTTTCTTATGCATGATCTCAGGTATTCATACGACACACTTTCAGGCCCCGGCATATTTACTGAGAATATACTTTGTGCCAAGCTGAGCATGGAGCTGTGGAGAAGGCAGATAAGAGGCTCCTCTCACTAGGCCCAAGGTCTACTGGGAGAATCCCCTACCCATAAGATAGAACTTTTATTATCCCACATCCCCCCACCACATTTTTAATAGACGTTGGAGCAGAGGTTTAAGACCTCCCAGTGACTCTGTGTTTGAAGCTGAAGTCTATCCAAATTCTGATTACTGTGTACCTTTTGTTCCATCTGTGAACAAAGATGTTCACTGCAGCATTGTTTAAAATAACAAAGAACTGGAAGCAAATCTGTGCTCTGCATCCACTGGTAGGGAAATGGATGAAGCATGGGAACTGCATGAGATGAAATAATATGCCCATCAAAGGGAATGACTTAGCTCTAGTTACGCTGCCAAAAGAAAAGTGCAGGAATTACATGTAGAACATATCACTTCTACAGATTTTAACAACCACAGTCAAATCAATGCAATGTGCTATATTTCCATATATGTGAATAAAGATATAGAATATGGATCAAAAGTCCACATATCAGACACATGAGAGTAGATGTGTTGTGGGTAGGACCAGGGTTATGAATTATGGGTAGAGACCAGAAACTTTGGGGGAGCCATGCTGGGCGGAGACAGTGAAGTGCCATATACCAGGACCTGGTTGGTGGGCTCAATTGGTGAATGTGCCTTTGCAAGGCCTCTCTCAAACTAACAACACA
Source organism: Ctenomys sociabilis (assembly GCA_004027165.1). Lineage (NCBI taxonomy): Eukaryota > Metazoa > Chordata > Mammalia > Rodentia > Ctenomyidae > Ctenomys > Ctenomys sociabilis. The sequence goes on along the minus strand of PVKA01031377.1, from coordinate 15,870 downwards.
CACACACACACACACACACTCTCTCTCTCTCTCTCTCTCTCTCTCTCTGCTCTTTTACAGGCTGTGTTCTCTCCCTTCAATCTCAGTGTTGAAATTGCCTGCCGAACTTGAACCAGCCAAAAAATCTAAATGAAAAACAGGAATAAAAAGAGCAAAATTTGAAACCAACTTGAGAAGTGAACAGTGTCTGTTTGGGCTGCACATGGGTGTTGTTGAGTGTGTGTGACAGCCACTGCGGATCAGAGAGCAGGAGCAGCTGGGCCGAGAGCCCTTCTGCACCCATGCCTGTGTCGTGGGCCAGCTCAGCCATGATGCCACAGAAGCCGGGGGACAGCAGTGGAAATTGTGGCTGGGGGTTGCCCACAGAGACTTGTTTACCGACTCCTCAAAGCCACACTTGTCTGCTTCCTCGCTGGTTTCCTGCCACAACATGATCGATTCTTACAGATACATTTTTCTAGAAGTTTAGTTGTGCCAGGCAAACCATGCCAAAGCAGTCTCATTTCCATGTGTGGTCTGGGTGGATCGGGGAAGACTGTAGGCAGAGCAATTCTGAGTTGAGACAAACACTGGAGGTGTATCCGACACCTGTGTCTCCTTACGAATCACATCTGATCTGGCCCTTCCCTGGTAAATGTGGGGGCTTCTCATTGCCTGCAGCAGAGACTGGGAAGTCAGCAATCCATGCAAGGCCTCAGTGATTTGGCTTCTGCCAAACCTCCCAGCCTCCTCACTCTCTCCCTCCACCAGCCACACTGGTCTATGGCTGTTCTTCAACCCACTTCACTTTTATCCTCCTTCCATCTCTGTCTCTGTCGCTGTCTCTCTCTGTGTCTGTCTGTCTGTCTTTCTGTCGTTCTGTCTTTCTGTCTGTCTGTCTGTCTCTCTCATACTGGGAATTTAAGCCAAGCCCTTGCACATTGCTAGGCTTGAGCTCTACCACAGAACCACATCCCCTGCTCTTTTTTTTTTTTTTTCTCTTTCTTTCCTTCTTTTCATTTTCAGTCTTCATGTTCTGCATAGGCAGCTGTAGCCAACTCAAATGCTTCTTGTGGACTTTGTTTCCTCTCCATCATTCCTCTGTCCTCAGGTTGATGACCCACCTGAACTGTCATCTCTTCACAAAACTTCCCCTTTCTTGCTCCATTCATACCATAAATTATGGTACAGAAGCAATATATATTTTATAACTAAAAAGTTCTGAATTTCTGGGTATGTCTAGCCCTGAGTTTGTTTGTTTGTTTGTTTGTTTCTTTCTTTCTTTCTTTCTTTCTTTCTTTCTTTCTTTCTTTCTTTCTTTCTTTCTTTCTTCCTTCCTTCCTTCCTTCCTTCCTTCCTTCCTTCTTTCTTTCTTTCTTTATTTCTTTCTTTCTTTCTTTCTTTCAAGGTCTTACTATGCAGCTCACACTCATAGTGATCCTCCTGTTTTCAGCCTTCCCAGCACAGAGATTACAGGCATGCACCACCACACTGGGTCTTGGTAGCTGGCTCAGTGCACCCGGGGGCAGGGCTGTCATGCCATGTGGCACCAAGGATCGAACTCTGGTCCCTGTTCTTGCCTAAGCAGGTACTTAGTCAGCTGAACTATCTCGTTGGCCCTCTGAGTTCTTTCTAAGCACTTTTTATCTAAGAAGTCATTCAGTCCTTGTGCTAAACTTGAATTTTCTTTTTCTTTTCCATACTGGGGATTGAATATAGAGCTTTGAGGACAACTAGACAAGTACTCTACTGCTGAGCTACATGTACCTCTAGTCCCTAATTTTTTTTAAAGACGGTTTCACTATGTAACCTAGGATTGCCTCAAACTTGCAGGGATTCTTCTGCCTCAGCTTTCTGGTGCTGGGATTACAGGTGTGCACCATCATGCCTGGCTCAACCAGTTTTCCCATTTATGTATTTGGTACAGGGTCTCACTATGCAGCCTTATAGTGGTCTCCTGTTTTCAGCCTCCTCAGCACTAGGATTACAGGTGTGCACCACCAGACCCAGCTCAGTTGCCAGCTCAGCACACCCTGAGTGTGGAACTAGTCTGGCATGCGGGACTGGGTATCGAACCCTGGTCCCTGCACATTTGTGTAACCAGCACCCACATCAACATAATCAAATATTACAAGTAGGGCCAGGGAGATAGCTCTGTAGAATAAGTGCCTCCCTGGCAAGCACAGGGTCCTGAGTTCAACCCCTGGTACCACACACCCACAAAAATTATTGTAACCAACCCCCCTCACTGTTTCTGCCTTTTCCCCCAAGGTGACCTCTAGCACCATTAATTCATTAATCCACTTTGTTTACTTCTGAACACTATATAAAGGGAAGAATTGTGTCTGATTTCTTTCACTCAATATTAAATCTGTAAGATTTTTCATATTGTTGCTTGCCGTGATATAACTCATGCTCCCTCCTTACATATGTTTATCATATGAATTTAACACAATTTATTTATCCTTTCTGATCATAGTGGATATTTGGATTATTTCCAGTTGAGCAAATGTGAAAAACATTGCAATGAATATTTCTTCTTTCCTTTACTACAGTAAAATATACATGAGGTGTTCCATTTAACCATTTTTAAATGAAATGTAGTAGGTAGTTGTACATATTTATGGGGTACTGTGTGGTATTTTGGTGCACATACACAATGCATAATGATCAAATCAAGGTAATTAGCATTTTCATCATCTCGAACATTCATTATGTCTTTGTGTTGGGAACTCTCAAATCTTGCAGCTATTTTGAAATGTACAGTAAATCGTTGTTAACTAAAATCCTCCTACTGTGCTATAAAACACAAAAACTTATTCTTCTTGTCTACCTGTAATTTTAGTATCTGTTATCCACCCTCCCCCTCCCACCATTCCCAGCCTCCGGTAACCTGTCCTACTCTTCACTTCTGCAAGATCGACTCTTTCAGCTTCCATAGATGAATGAGAGCAGAGGATTTTGTCTTTAACCCAGGGTCCCCCAGATAATCTGTCTTAACCATTTCTAAGTGTACAGTTTGGCTTCACTACACACATTCGTACGGTGCTACCACCACTGCTATCCATCTTTAGACTTTTTCATCATCCTAAACTGAAACGTTGGACCTATTAAATAATAACACTCCATTGTCACCTGCTCCCAGCTCCCAGAGATCACAATCCTCCTTCCTATTTCCATGAATCTGGGGACCTAGGGACATTTTGTGTGTATCTTTTGGTGCCCTTGTACCCTTACTCCCACTGGGTAAATGTTTAGGAATGAATGGCATGGCTGGGCCAGGTGTGCCTCTGACCAGCTTTTAAGGATAGCACCAAAGGTTTCCTAAAATGGTTGCATTGATTTACCCTCCACCAGCAAAATACAAGCTGTGCATTTATGCATATCCACAAGACTTGGAATTACCAGATTTTTAAATTTTATCCTTTCAGGGAGGTATGACATTATATCTCACTGTGGATAGGATTTCCATTTCCATGAGTCCTAATGGCACTGGGGACCTTTTCATAATGTTATTGTACATTTGGTTCTCCCTCCCTCCTCTTTTTTTTTTTTTTTTTTGGTGGAACCAGGGATTCAACTCAGGCCCCTGCTTATTGTGCATTTGGATTTTGTTCTTTGTTAAGTGATGGATTAAGGTTGCAGTTTTCGATGGGATTATCCGGCTGCGTGTGTTTGTTTTTTATACAGGATCTTGTTATACACTTCATGTTGGTCTTGACCTCACTGCGTAGACCAGGCTGGCCTCAAACTCCCTGCGATCCTCTCGCATTAGTCTCCCCAGTGCTGGAATTATGTGTGTGAGATGTCATGCCCAGGTAGGCCGCCTGTTTTCTTTTCATCTGTTCTTATACTTCTTTTATATACTGAATATGAGTCTTTTGTTGAATAAATATATTCAAATTTCACCCTCTTTTTGTGGCTTAACTTTTATTTCATTCATGATGGCTTCTTATGAACAGAAGCTCCTAATTTTTTCTTTTTGAGATAGGTTCTTTTCTTTTTTTTTAAACCGGGGATTGAACTCAGGCCCTTGCACTTGCCAGGGAAGCGCTTATTCCACTGAGCTGTCTCCCCCAGCCCCCAAGAAAGGTTCTGACCATGTAGTTCAAGCTGTCTTGAACTCACTAAGTAACCCAGGCTGGCCTCAAACTCAAAGCAATCATCCTGCCTTAATGTCATGAGTGCTGGATTTATAAGTGTGCACCACCAAGCCCAGTAGAAGTTATTAACGTTAAGGAAGTTGAATGTAATAATCTGTTTGCTTGTGGTTAAAGTTTTTGTGTCCTGCTTGAGAAATCTGCTTACCCCAAAGTTGTGTTTTTATCAAGAAGCTTCAGAGTTTTACCTCCCATGTTTAGATCTGAGTAAGGCCTACTTTCCCTGTGAATTTCCCAACACCCCTGGGCCCAGCTCTTCTCTCTTATTCAGCTACAAAACAGTGATTTGCCCTCAGATTTCCTCCAGTGCTGGCTGGCTGATCAGAGCCATGGCCCAGCTTCCTCTCAGAACCCAGGGTGGGGGTGAGGTGAGGAGGGCAGCCCTGGCTGGGCCAGCAGCCTTGCTCTGCACCTGCAGCCCACCTGTCCATGAGAGGCTAAGGCTGTCTTTCCACAAGGAGACACCCTTTCCTCACTCCAAACTGGTTAATTTAGGCTGCAGTCAGAGCTTTTCCAAGCTCTGGGCAAATATGTCTTGCAGATTCCCTTTTTACAGGAGTAGACTGAGTCACTCAAATTGTTCTACTGACCCAACCTCATGAAATTCTATAACAGAAATTCCTCACTGGCCGGCAGGAGGATCTGCTCACCCAGGCTTCCCTTCTGGAACTGGAGTCCACACAGCCCACAAGGGCACAAGCCCTGAAGCTCCTTGGGTGTCTGGATAAGAAGAGAAATGGATCCAAGCATCAATGGAGATCACATCTGAGCTTTGGGTGCCCCACAAGGCCAGAGGGGGAATAGGGAATTTCCAGCTACTATAAAGTGCTTGGAGCCAATGAAGAGATGGAATCAAATGGCATTTCCAGGTACCGTCCCCCGAGAATGGCTTGGGAGGCCTTGCCTGACCAAGCCTCACACTAATTTTCTCTCACTCCTTGTGCTTTCTCCTTTGGATTCCTTGTTGCCTGAAAATGCCTTGTTGGGCTGAATTTATAGCTCTGCAGAGCTTTTTGGCTCAGCTGTGCTGGGGATCACAGCCTTGCTTTCATTTCTGCTCGGGGTAGAGAGCCCATCCTCTTCTTTCCTGTCCTGTCCTGTTCTCTCTATCTCTGGCTGCTGTACTTGTCTTTCATTCTTTGTTTACTCTGTCTCCTCTTTTCTTTCCTTGGTCATTTTCTTGGTCTCTTGGTCTCTTTCTCCTCTCCTCCGCCTCATATCACACACACACACACATACACGGGACCTTTGAGCCCCACAGCCCCCAGAGCCCTCTTGGCTGAGTCCTCTCCCGGGCAGGCAGGCGGGCAGGCAGGCAGGCAGGCAGGCAGGCAGGCAGGTGGGCATGCTCACCATATGTGCTGCCGGCACAGGCAGGGGCCTGGCGGATGTGGTGTGGCAGCCTGGTAACCATTTGTTTTCACCTGGTCCTCACGCTGCTAACATGTTGGAGCATCTCCATGTGTTAACCCTCTTGCTGCCAATTGTATGACCTTGAAAGAAGAGACAGAGGAGAGTGTGGAGAATGTCTGCGATTCCCTCTTCAGTTAGTCTGCCACCCAGCAACCATGGCTGTGGGCAGTCTGCCCTCTGGAAGGCCCACATCGGCTCAGGGAAGCCAGAGGTGAGGTAGGATTGGGCCGGCCCGAGAGAAGCAGTTCAGTGTCTAATAAGGGAGACACACAGCAAGACAATTGCAGGCCAGCCCGATACAGACAGTGAAGCAGTGGGGGTTGGGCACCGAGGCAGGCACCTAACCCGGTTTGTCCAGGAGGCATTACCAGAATGAGTTGTAAAGGTCAAGTAGGGGTTAGCTTGGCAAAGAAGGGGGACAGAACAGTTTAGGCAAAGGAAACAGCAGGTGGAAAGACTTGGAACTGTAAGTGTGTGTGGAATATTGAGGAAACTGTTCAAACTGGGAAAGCCCATGAATATGTGCGCGCACGCGCGTGTGTGTGTGTGTGTGTGTGTGTGTGTGTGTGTGTTTGGAGAGGGGGTAGAAGATATGGTAGGAAATGAGGCTTGAGAGGAAGGCAAGAACCAGGACCTTAAATTCCAGCACCTTACAAGATGTAATTAAGACATACAGTGAATGTTTACATTTAAAATTAAAATTTTTTACAGTAAAAGACACATGACTATAAATCCCTCTGAAAATACTCCCCTGACTTTATTCCCCTTTCCCCCAACTTTAAACACACTTACCAACTATTCTGGCCACTTTCTGAAGTAATTCTAGGTATCCTCTTTTGTGAGTGTCCTTTCATGGTTTTCTTGATGTCCTGAATTGATTCAAAACATTTATGGTGATTTCTGTCACTTAAAAATACTGTAATGTGTCCTCATTCACTGTGTTCCCTGGATCTGGCGCTGTGTGACTTCTGGCTCCTTTCCCAAGGCAAAATGACCATGAAAAGTAAATGTTTTGCAGCAATTGAGAACATTAGGCAGCTACAAATGACAATGCAAAAAAAAAAAAAAAAAAAAAACAAGGATGCTCGGGTTGGGGAGGTAGCTCAGAGGCACAAGTGCCTGCCTGGCAAGTGGCAAGGACCGGAGTTTGATACCCAGTACCACATGCCATGCTGGAACCAGATGTGGTGGTGCAGGCCTATAATCCCAGCCCTGGGGAGGTTGAGACAAGAGGATCACAACTAGTCTAAACTGCATGGCAGTATCCTGTACTAAAAAAAAAATAAATAAAAATTATTTAGTGTATTTGGTACAAGGTCTCACTATGCAGCTCACAGCTCAGACTCAGTGATCCTCCTGTTTTCAGCCTCCCCAGTGCTGAGATTACAGGCACGCACCACCAAGCCTGAACTCGATGGCCGGCTCAGTGCACCTGGGGACGGGGACGGTGCAGTATGTGGTACCCAGGATTGAACCCCAGTCCCTACACTTCCCTAAGCAAGCGCTTACCACTGAGCTATCTTGCTGACCCCCAATTTTTTTAAAAATAAATAATTAAGTAAAGATGTTCAAGGCAATAGGACCTCTAGAACTGCTTCACAAAGTGGCAAGAATGACAGGATAAGTGTGTTTGAAGTGCGGCAGATGGAGTATTTTGAGGGGAGTTCATGGCAATGTGTCTTTTACTATAATACTTTTCATTTTTTTGAGACATCATTATGCAGTTTAAGCTAGTCCTGAACTCACTGTGTAGCTCAGGCTAGTCTTGAACTCACAGCTTTTCTCCTGTCTCAGCCTTCCAAGTGCTAGGATTGCAGGCATGTCCTACCATTCCTGACCTGTGATACATTTTAAAAATTTAAACATTCTGGATCTTACATCTTCTGTAGAAATGAAGAGCCATTAAGGGCCCCTAAGTACCTTTGACAGAGTGTAATTTGCGCTGTAGAATAACTCCTGTGGCTTCATGGGAGAAATGAAGGATGAGGAGAAGAGGTGGGTGATGGGAATACAAAGGAATACCCGCTTCCTCTAGTGAGGAGCAGGGCTCCCTTTTTATGTGTGTGGCCAGCTCAGCCCACCCTGAGGCATGTGGTACCAGGAATCGAACCCCGGTCGCTGTGTGCTTGCCTAAGCAGGCGCTTTAGACCACTGAGCTACTTCGCTGGCCCTTAGGGCTCCCTTTCTTTCAGCCTCAGTTGCCACCCCAAGTGCAGTGTACAGGGGCCAGTCAGTCACTGGGAACACACATTGCCTGCTCCCAGAAGGCCTTCCATGGAGGGCAAGGACAGGGAGGCAGCCCCAAGCTGGCTTCCCCAGACCATCTCTTGAGCCTCAGCTGCTAGGTACCTGGTTGTGTCCTACCCAGGGTGGGACAGTGGGGAGTACCCCCCTTTGGCAGTTGAGGTCCAGGAACAGATTTTCCCTCACCCATCCGGACTCCATGTGTCTGGGGCACTCTCAGGCCCCAGGTGGCCCCTTTGCTCAGCTTTCAAACTGCTGTCTGGGAGTCAGCTTGATAGGAAAACCTCAACATCTGCACTCTGAGGTCTAGCAGACCTGGGTCTCCTGGCCCTCACTGTCACCTTCTGGCTGTGTGAGCCCTCTCAGCTCAGCCCTCTCTAGGGCAGGCAGGCAGGAGGTGGGCATGCTCGCCATATGTGCTGCCAACACAGGCAGGGGCCTGGCAGATGTGGCATGGCAGCCTGGTAGTCATTTGCTTTCACCTGGTCCTCATGCTGCTAACCTCTGGGCTGCTGTTCTCACCGGTGCAATGCGACCTGGTGTTTGCCCAGGAGATCTGGGAGGTGATTCCAGCATTTTGCATAAACTCAGTTGAGCATCAGTTGATGAGGACTGTGACTGTCATCCTCATGTTTGATAGCCCTGGTTACTAGTTGTATGACCTGTGGCAAGTTTCCCCCAATGGGACTCAGTTTCCTCACTTGTGAAGGGAAAATATACCAGTATAGCATGGAGAATTCTGAGCAGGTGCAGGTAAAGGGCTTAAAATATTGCCAGGTATATAGTAAACCCACCAAAATATCTTGTTTTGTTTTGTTTTGTTTTAGGGAAGGATCTACAGAGTGTTCAGTGTCTCACTACTAAATCAGACTTGTAGTGATCTGCCTGTTTACAGCCTCCTAAGAGCTGGGATTACCACCACACCCAGTCTCAATTGCCAATCTCAGCATGCCCCAGGGGTAGGGCCAGCACAGCAGATCCAGGGATCAGGTCCCCACCCCTGTGCCTGCTTGCAGGTGCTTTAATCCACTGAGCTACTTGGCTGGCCCCCCAAATACCTTCTTAATTTGTGTTTCTTACAAGAATTCTTGTACTCTACTTTAGAGCTCACCACTGGAACCAGAACCATTGTCATAGACCTTGGGATCTAGATCCAAGCAGTTCCCAAGCTTCATAGAATTCAGCAATTTTAGTAGCACATGCTAACAACTTTTGGTTAAAATTTTGCTATAGACTTAACCCTGGGCTGTGTGGTTGACTGAGCTTCTGATATAGATAAACTGACCAACATCATTTCCTGTCTCATGGCTGGCCAGGCCTCAGTGAATGCTGCTCTGCTCTTTCTCCCAAAACTGTTGCCGATTGGAATCAAGCTGAAGCTTTTCACACCACAGGGGGCACTATGCACTGGGTCTTAGGCCAGCTCTCGAGCATCCCAGCCCTCCAGCCTCCCATTGCCCTTGTCCAGAGGTCCACTGTTCCATGACCCAAGCCTTGGAAAGAACCCAAGCATCGTGGCCAACTACGCCCACATAATGGTCTCCTCTCTAAATCACAGAGGCAGAGATTCCTTTTGCTTTTCTCCAAGCCAGAGCTCTGAGCACCATCTGTAGGAGTTCCACTGCGCCACAGCTTGAGCTGGCCTCCCTTCCTTGTCTCCTCGCACAAGGTACGGGACATGGACGTGTGCCTGCCAGCATCTCACAGTCAGTTCTACCACATCTGTTTGGGGAACAAGATGTGGATTCATTCAGTGAATTATTCACCTGAGCATCACACCTGGTGACAGCCATAAGGTACTCTGGGCTGGAGAAGGCCATTCACTTGTTCAGTCAGCAAACGCAGATAGCTTCTCTGTGCCAGAGGAGGCTGCCGAGGGAAGCAAGCTGCAGTCGCTGCTGTTTCTCGACAAGCAGATATGTTACTGGATTTTCTTAGGTAGATGATATAAGCAAACTTCACTTCTCTGTACAAAGAGCCAAGAGAAAAATTATTTCTCCCCTTCCAACAATTCCATATGATGCTTCCAGGTCTGGCAAAAGCATTCTGTGTGTTTAGAACCACCGAGTAGTAGCTTTCCAAGATGTAGCAGTTCAGTCAATCTGCAAACAACCTCACTCAGAGGAAGGCATCCTATCCTTTCTACACACAAGGAAACTGAGGCCTGTTAACTTGCCTGGGTCTCCAGCAGAATTAGCCCCCACCCCACCCCTAGCATTGAAGATTATACAATGCACCCTGATGCTTACAAACCCCTCTGTTCCTGCTTACTGAGATTCTTCCTCTTTTGAAACTCTAGCTCATGGTGGAAAGGAACTCGTCTTTGCTGAGCCTGGTATCTCATGCCTGCAATCCCAGCACTCAGGAGGCAGAGGCAGGAGGATGCTGTGAGTTTGAGGCTGGCCTAGGCTACAAAGTGAGTCTAGGCCAACCTGAACTGCTTAGTGAGGCCCCGTCTCAAAAAACAAACAAACAAACAAATCAGGCAGCTTTGAGCTGTATCTCCTGTCCAATTATTTTGAACTCAGGTAGCTTCATTGGTAGAGTATCAGGCTTTTAATTTGAGGGCCCAGGGTTCAAGACCCTGTTTGGGCACAAGTTGGAGGCCAGCTTGAGCAATATAGCAAAAAATGAAAAGGGGAGGGAATGTATCACAGTTGAGGAGCTCTTGTCTTATCTATGCAAAGCCCTGAGTTCGATCCCCAGTACCAGAGGAAAAAAAATCGGCATCTGCTTCCCCCAATCCTTTATTTTTTCTTTTACCAAGGTGTAGTACATGTTTATTTTTAACAATTCAAACATTATTGGAACGTTTAAAAAATAAAAGTCACAGGTATTGCCCTCCCCCAAAATAACAGCTGTTAACAATATGGGGACATATTCTTCCAGTCTCTTCCTATGCAAATATTAATAACACACACAAAAACCATAATACTTGTTAGTATTCAAGCATGCCATACACCTTTTTCAAAAAAATTTAACACTATTTTGAGGACATCTTTCACTGCAGATTCTCAGAATCTGCCTCATTCTTTTAAACAGGTAGCTGGAAGCCAGGGCCTGGCTGTCTCAACAGCTCACTACTTATTTTCCCACAGCCCAACATTGCTAGAAGGATTCTTCACCCTCATCTCATGCATAGCATGAGCTGCTCACTTGAAACACGTAGCCTAATTTCAACTAAGAATATCCCAGGGGCCAGAGAGATAGCTCAGTGGCATAAGTGCCTGTCTGGCAAGTGCAAGGTCCCAAGTTTGATCCCCAGTACCACAAAAAATAAAAAAATAATAATAAAAATAACAATCTAGGCTCGGCTAAGAATATCCAAAAGTGGTAGTTTAATTTCACTTTTCCCTACTAAGTGTTCTCTCTCTCTCTCTCTCTCTCTCTCTCTCTCTCTCTCTCTCTCTCTCTCTCTGACACAAAATCTCACTGTATCATTTGGGCTGGCCTTGAACTCACTACACAGCCTAAGCTGGCCTCAAACTTGTGCCAACCCCCACCAGCCACCCACCTGCTGAGGTTACTGATATGCACCACCACAAAAGTCTTGGCTCTGCAGTTTCTGAGGGAAGCCAAGGAATCGCATTCCATGTACTCAGGAGAACATCTCGGACCTAGTTCAGGACCTGGCATCTGCTAAGAAGTGGATTAGTGTATGGATCCAGCCATACTTGTGCTCCTACCTGCAGGGTGTACTCCTGAGGGAGAAATGTCACATCAAAGGATGTGCATTTAGGAGGTGTTTCTTAAAGCCTGCAAAGTTGTGCTCTGAAGACAGTGAAGCAACATGAGGGGATGAGAGGGTTAATTTCCTAATGGTTCAAGAAAGACACTTCCCAGTGTCTGATTCCTGTAGTCCTATACAGGGTGTGGTGGTCAACCTTCCTCTCCCCTTTCTCCGGGGCAAAAGGAGATGTGAACTGCATTGTGCCAGCTGGGCTGGGACCCCAGCATGTGTGGCACCACCTGCTCCCTGATGGGCCCCACCCTATCTCCAGCCCTTGGCCTCCCAGCTGCCTGGCAACCAGTAGTTAAGGATGAAGCCTTTGAAGTCTCTGTCTGTCCTGACAGCTTGGTGTGCCCTGCCTTCAAAGGCAGAAAAAGAGCAACACCCAGTCTAGCTCTTGAAGCAGGTGAGTATCTCAGCTGCGAGGGGTTGAGCTTGGCGCAGAGCCAGAGTTAGATGAGCATGGACCTCCTGGTCCCCTTCGCTCCAGTGTCGGGGCTCTCTTCTTGCATAATATGGCTCCATGAGGTTTCATATAACTGTGTGCCTCAAGAATCAAGTATTCTAGATGCATTGGCATCTGATGGCCTTCTCTGTACCTTCTACCCAATAGATGCAGGCCGTGGGTGAAGGAAGAGGGTCATGACCTTGGCTTGCCTGGGGACAGGAAGTGGCTGAATGCCCACTCATTTAACATATACCTTGTCTCTCATTCATTCAACAGATAGAAGTGGAGCACCTGCTGCAGAATCAGCACTATTTAGGGTTTGGCAATAGCATTGTGAACAGGCCAGATAAGGTCTGTATCTAAACCTCTCCTGAACATCATGTTTCAGATGGAAGAGGGTGATTAAAGCAATACCAAATAAGTGTGTTAACTAACCCAATGGAAAGTGCTTTGAATGGAATGAAATAGTCACTAAGATAAGGAGGGCTATGGGGAGCTCCTTTAGGTGGGATGGGTAAGAGGCCACTCTATGAAGATAGTATTGAGGGAGTGAAAGAGAAAAGGGAGCCAGCCGGGCAATGAGCTGGAACTAGAATGTTCCAGGAGGGGGACACAACAGGTGGAAAGGCCCTGATGCAAGAATGGATCTGATGTAGTAGGCCCGAAGGATGTCCAATCTGGATAAGGTACACAAGGGCCAGCTCAGGCAAGGCTGTGTAGGTTGTGTGGCGTCAGGGAAGAGGCTACACTGTGAGTGCAGCAGCAAATATCATCCTGCTTTGCATGCAAGGTCTTATTAATTATCTACTTAGGTACTCACTTATTTGTTCAGTCCATCAGTCTGCTGACCAATTTGCAGTCCTTTTCTCAGCACAAATGCAAGCCAACAGAGACAAATGAGACACAGGGTGCTAGCAGCCAAAAATGGTGTATATCTTGCAATAAATCTGTTTTTATGTGTGTATCAATCTGCATTTTACTAGAGAAATACATGTACCACAAGATATACAAATGTATAAGAAATTACAAGGTGAGCTTATGAGTAGGGTGAGGAGGATGCACATTGGAGACTGAAGGTTTCAGCCTTCGGTCAAGGTACAGACTTCACTGCAGTGTCCAGTGCAAGTCAGTATCAGGAAGCCAATGGGTCTGTGATAGAAGACTATGATGGAAAGCTGAAGAATCAGCCTGGCATGTGAATGAGACCATCCAGGCCTCCAGATCATCATCTGACCCAGAGCATAGGCCCAGCATGGAACCCTTCAGCAGAACTCCCTGCAAAGAGGACAGAGGCAAGACCCACCCAGCTGATTCAGAAGCAGAACATCTTGCCAGAGACATGAAGGGTTAACCTGCAAGGCTGCAGCAGGAAGAAGTGGAGCATAGCAGCCAGACCCAAGCCACACCCACCTGGAGAAGTCTGAACTTCCTTGATCCAGACCTGGTGCTAAGGTAATAACTCTATATAAGCTCTACACCAAAGGTCAAAAGTCAGTGGTATACAAAATGACAAAGAGAAGGAACAAAAAGCAGTCTCAGGCCCCGAGTCCACCCAGTACAAATGCAGAAGACACTATCATAGAGGAAATTGGAAATCACACACCTGAAATCTGAAATAATAGTGGTGGAAGTAAAGGAACAACTACAGAAAGGTATAGAAGAAATCAGATCAGAAATAATTTCTGAAGTAAAAAAAGTAGTGATAACTGTAATCAAAGAAGTACTAAGTACTTCTAAAGAATATACTGATAAAAAAATAGAGCAGAATATAAAAATGATGGAACTCCTGAATAAGCAATGTAGAAAAGAAATACAATGTATGAAAGAGATCTAAAATGATAAACAGGAAATTAAAACCTCAAACACAAGCTGGCAAATCCGTTTGAGTGAAAGTGAAAATAGACTCTCTGACCTTAAAGCCACCATTGCAGCTAGTGAAAACATAAGCAAAGGTCTCTTAAAAACAACTAGGATGCAGGAAAAAATAATTCAGCATCTGCAAGATGATGCAAAGATGAACAATGTGAGACTAACAGGCATCAGTGAGAAGGAAGGAGTCAATACAAATGATATGAAAAGAATATGGGCAGCAGTAATAGCAGAAAACTTCCCAAATATGGGGCAACAATCTGACTTCAGTAACCGAAGCATATAGAACTCCAAAAAATATCAACTCAATTAAAACGACTCCCACACATATAATAATCAAGATCCCAGAAATTCAACACAGGAACAGTATACTAAAAGCTGCTAAAGAAAAGAAACAGAAAAGGAAAAAACCCATCAGAATAATGGCAGATTTCTCTTCACAAACCAAGGCAAGAAGAGCATGGAGCAAAGTACTTCAAGTCTTGCAAGAAAACAAATTCCAACCCAGACTGTTATACCCTGCAAAACTCTTCTTCAAGTATAATGGAGAAGTAAAATACTTCCATGACAAAGAACAACTAAAGAATTTCATAAGCCGGGCGTGGTGGCACAGGCCTGTAATCCCAGCACTCCGGAGGCAGAGGTAGGAGGATTGTTGTGAGTTTGAGACCAACCTGAGCTACAAAGTGAGCTTAAGGTAAGCCTGAACTACATAGTGAGACCCTGTCTCAAAAAAGACAAAAAAAAAAAAAAAAAAAAAAAAAAAAAAAAAAAAAAAAAAAAAAAAAAAAAAAAAAAAAGAATTTCATGATGACAAAGCCAAGCCTTCACAGACTACTAAATGGTGTTCTAGAGAGGGAGCAAAATGATCACAACCTAATGAATGAGAATGGAAAGAACCCACCAAATAGGGAAACAATTAAACACAGAAGAATAAGAGGTATACAATAGTAGTCTGTCAGTTATTCTTTTGTGTACAGCAGCAAAATATTTCCATCAGTGCACTCTTCAAATGGACTTCTCTTGCACCCCATGGGTCATGATTCCGTATGGGTCTACAGGGTGGATTTTAAGGAAATAGCTGTAGCTCAGTCCCGCAAGTGACACCTGGCCACCAGTAAGTGTCATGGTCATTATCCTTGTCCACAACACACTAGAACTTTGTGCAATATCCTATCCCCAAACTGTCAGAAGTGGAGGTCATTTATTTGTCATTCCAGTATTTATCTATATGTTTTATTCTTATACTTTCTTACTATCATGAAAACTTTTCCTTAGTTCAATGGTTTTGAAACATTTAATTTTTAATTAATTAGTATTTAATTTTCTGAATATTGCTTAGTGTTCATTTTTGTTTTAAGATTTATACTATATCTTTGAATTACAATTTATCTAAAAGACGTTGTATGATATCTTCTCCTAGTATTAGAAACTTTAAAAAGTATATCTCCATTTTCTGTTGACTTTATATTACTTCTTCCCTGTCCTTTACACACACATACACACACATACATGTGAAAAAAAAGTATAACCCCACATAAGATTGGTACTGTTTCATAGAAATCTTCAATGACCTTTTAAATAAGGGTTCATCTAATATATTTTATATAGTCCTGAATAACTATCACTTTGAGAGCTCTTTATTGTTCATCTAGGAACATATTACAATTTTTCTTGCCTTTTGAATTATGCTCTTTGCTACTTCCTATATACTATGCCTGGAGGTATTAAAGTATTTCAAAATTAGAAATATTTTACTAGAAAATATTTTACTTTTAGTGTTAAAAGGTATGTTTGCTAAGTATAAAATTCAAAGAGGATATATTTTTTTTCTTTCAGTCCTTTAATTAGTCTAGTTTCTTACACACTTGGTCTTTTTTTCTTTCTAATGTGGAATAAGATGCTATTTAATTTTGTTCTTCCATAGCTAATGTTTTTTTTTTTTTTTTTTTTTTTTTTTTTTTTTTTTTTTTTTTTTTTTTTTTTTTTTTTTTTTTTTTTTTTTTTTTTTTTTTTTTTTTTTTTTT
>PVKA01031376.1:0-26322 GCA_004027165.1 Ctenomys sociabilis | reverse complement strand
TTTCCAGTCCTACTCTTTTGAGGAGTCTCCACACTGACCTCCACAATGGTTGTACCAGTCTACATTCCCACCAGCAGTGGAGAAGTGTTCCCTTTTCTCCACAACCTCTCCAACATTTGTTGTTGGTTGATTTCCTTATGATAGCCATTCTTTCTGGAGTGAGATGGTATCTCAGTGTTGTTTTTATTTGCATTTCACGGATGACTAGTGATGTGGAGCATTTTTTCATATATTTATTCGCTTCTTTAATTTCGTCCTCTGAGAAGTGTGTATTCATCTCAGATGCCCATTTCAGAATTGGGTCTTTTAATTTGAGGGCCCTGTTACATCTTAGTTCTTTATATACTCTAGACAGTAGACCTCTATCTGATTGCTTATTAGTTAGGATTTTTTCAAAATTTGTGGGATTGTCTTTTCACTCTGTTGACAATTTCTTTTGACATGCACAAGCTCCTTAAGAAGAGCTGATCCCAGTTGTTGATTCTTTCAAGTGCTTCCCATGTGAATATGTTTGTTCATGAACTCTTTACCTACCCCTATGTCTTCAAAAGTTGCTCCTACTTTCTCTTCCAGGAGAATGAGTGTTTCTGCTTGAATGTTTAGATCTTTAATCCATTTTGACTTTAACTAAGTGCATGGTGATAGAGCTGGGTCAAGTTTTAGTTTTCGGCATGTAGAAAGCCATGTTTTCCAGCACCATTTGTTAAAGAGGCTATCTTTCTTCCAGTGAGCTTGTTTATCCCCTTTGTCAGGAATCAGATGGCTGAGTGTGATTGTGGATGCCTCTGCATCTTCTAATCTATTCCACTGATCCTCAGGTCTAGTTTGTTGCCAATACCATGTTGCTTTTATCATAGTGGCTTTGTAGTATAATTTCAAGTCAGGAATTGTGATGCCTCCTGCCTTGTCTTTATTGGCCAAGATTGCCTTTGTTATTCTAGGTCTTTTTGGTTCCAAATAAATTTTAGGAACAATTTCCCTATGTCTGGGAGGTATGTTGGTGGCAGTTTGATAGGGATTGCATTAAATCTGTACAGCAATTTTGGGAGTATGGCCATCTTCACGATGTTGGTTCTTCCTATCTAGAAGCATGGAATATCTTTCCATTTTCTGAAATCCTCTATAATCTCTTTTCTTGGTGTTGTAATTTTCTGTGAAAAGATCTTTGACTTCCTTGGTTAAGTGCATTTCAAGGTATTTCATTTTCCACTGTGCTATTGTAAAAGGCATTGTTTCTATTGTTTCCCTTTCAGTGTGCTTGTCATCGGTGTAGAGGAATGCTATTGACTTTTGAGTATTGATTTTGTATCCTGCTATGCTGCTGAATTTCTGTATCAGTTCTAGTAGTTTCTTGGTGGAATTTTTGGGGTCTTCCAAGTAAAGTATCATGTCGTCTGCAAATAGTGATAATTTAACTTCTTTACCTATTCTTATTCCCTTTACTTCACCCTCTTTTTTAATGGCTGTTGCCAAGACTATATTGAATAGGAGGGGTGATAGAGGACATCCTTGTCTTGTACCTGATTTAAGAGTAAAGTATTTCAGTTTTTCCCCATTTAGGATTATATGAGCTTTTGGGTTGTCATAGATGGCTTTTATCAAGTTAAGATAGAGTCCATCTATTCCAATTTTCTGTAGGACCTTGAACATGAATGAGTGTTGGACTTTGTCAAAAGCTTTCTTGCATCAATTGAGATGATCATGTGGTTTTTTAGATTTCAGTCTATTAATATAGTGTATTATGTTTATAGATTTTCAAATATTGAGCCATCCTTGCATCCCTGGGATGAATCCTACCTGGTCATGGTGTATGATCTTCTTGGTGATTTGTTGTATTCTATTTGCCAGGATTTTGTTGAGTATTTTTGCATCTATGTTCATGAGGGAGATTGGCCTGTAGTTCTCCTTTTCAGTTGTGTCTTTCCCTGGTTTTGGAATCAGTATAATACTTGCCTCCAGAAATGATTTTGGGCAGACTGTTTCCTTTTCAACTTCATTGAAGAGTTTGTGGAGTGTGGGGGTTATATCTTCTATAAATTTCTTGTAGAATTCAGCTGTGAATCCATGAGGCCATGGACTTTTCTTTGTCGGCAGGCTTTTTATTACATTTCGTATTTCGTTCGCTGTTATTGGCTTATTGAGAGCTGTTATATCTTCTTGGTTCAATTTTGGTAAGCCGTACCTTTCGAGGAATCTGTCCATTTCTTCTGTGTCTTCTATTCTGTGAGTGTAAAGATTCTCAAAATAACTATTGATAATCTTCTGAATTTCTACTGGGTCTGTGGTGATTTCACCCTTTTCATTCCTTATCGCTTGTACTTGAATTTTCTTTTGCTTCTTTTTGATGAGGTTGGCTAGAGGCTTATCAACTTTATTTAGTTTTTCAAAGAACCAACTTTTTGATTTGTGGATTCTTTGAACTGTTTTCTTCATCTCAATTGAATTAATTTCTGCTCTAATCTTTATGATTTCTACCCGTCTTTGCACTCTGGGTTTTGTTTGCTCTTCTTTTTCTAGTTGTCAGAGGTGCAACATTAGGGTGCTAATTTATTCCCTTTCTATTTTCCTAATGTGTGAGTTCATAGCTCTGATTTTCCCTCTAGGAACTGCTTTCATCGCATCCCATAAATTCCGCTAAATTGCACTTGAATTTTCATTGAATTGTAGATATTGTTGAATCTCTTCTGCAACCCATTGATTGCTGAGTAGGGTGTTGTTTAGTTTCCATGAATTTAGTGGGTTTTTCTGGTTCCTTTTGTCATTTACTTCCAGTTTCATTGCATTGTGGTCAGATAGTATGCCTGGGATAATTTCTATTTTCTTGTATATACTTAGGCATGACCTCTGGACTAGTATGTGGTCTATTTTGGAAAATGACTTGTGTGAAGCTGAAAAAAATGTGTATTCAGCTGTGGTTGGTTGGAACACTCTGTATATGTCCACCAGGTCCATTTGTTCCAAGCATTGGTTCAGTTCTGCTACTTCCTTGCTAATGTTTTGTCTGGTTGACCTATCTTTTTGAGATAAGGGTGTGTTAAGGTCTCCTGTTAAGATTGTGTTCTTAGACATTAAGTTTTTCCTGTCCGTTAATATTTGTCTTACTTAGTTGGCTGCTCCTGTGTTTGGTGCATAAATATTTATGAGTGTTACTTCTCACTCTTGAATTTTTCCCCTGACCAATATATATTGGCCTTCTTTGTGTCATTTGATCATTATTGGTTTGAAATTGAGATTGTCTGTGAACAGAATTGCTACTCCTGCTTTTTTCTAAGGTGCTGGGGCATGTAGTATTGTTTTCCATCCTTTGACTTTGAGCCTATAAATGTCCTTTTGAGTTAAGTGTGTTTCTTGTATACAGCATATGGTTGGATTTTGTTTCCTAATCCACTGTGCCAGTCTATTTCTCTTAATTGGAGAACTGAGTCCACTTACTTGATGGTTATAATTGAAATGTGCTGACTTATGTTTGCCATGATATTTACCTGGTGTTGGTTACTCCTTTGTAACCTGTGTTTAATTGTCTGTCCTGTTTAGTGGGTTTGTTCCATTCTCATTCATGGAATTCTGGTCATGGTGGTCTCTCTCTAGAATATCTTTCAGCAGCCCATGGAGGGATGGCTTTGTCATCATGAAATTCTTTAGTTGTTCTTTGTTGTGGAAGTATTTCACTTCTCCATAAAACTTGAAAGAGAGTTTTGTAGGGTATAACAGTCTGGGCTAGAATTTTTTTTTCATACAGGACTTGAAGAACTGTGCTCCATGCTCTCCTTGCCTTCATGGTTTGTGTAGAGAAGTTGGCTATAATTTTGATGGGTTTTCCTTTGAATGCGATCTGCTTCTTCTCTCTAGCAACTTTCAGTATATTATTCTTGTGTTGGCTCTCTGGGATCTTGACTATTATATATCTTGGTGTGTTTTTACTTGGGTTGAAGTTATTTGATGTTCTGTATGCTTCACTGACCTTGACCTGAATGTTGGATTGTTTCCTCATATTTGTGAAGTTTTGTGATACTACTTCTGCCCATATTCTTTTTATATCATTTGTATTGACTCCTTCATTCTCGTTGATACCAATTATTCTCACATTGTTCATCCTGGCATCATCTTGCAGGTGATGGATTATTTTTTCCTGCATTCTTGTTGTTTTTAAGAGATCCTTTCTCACCTTTTCACTAGCTGCTCCAGCATCTTCAAGATCTGAAACTCTTGTCATTGCTTTCACTCAGACAGTTTTGTAGATTTGTGATTGCTATTTTTAGTTCTTCTATATCTCTTTGACTGTGTTTCATGTGTTCTATTTCTTTTCTGTATTGCTCATTCAAGGAAGCCATCATATTTCTGATCTCAATTTTTTTTAAATCCATGTCTTCTTTAGAGGTAGTTAGTAATTCTTTTTGTGCAGTGTTTCTTCCAAGTTGGGTTTCCTCTGTGTATCTCTGGACTTGTTTCTGTATTTCAGATGTTATGACTTTAAAGAATTCTTTTTTTTCAAAGAATTCTTTTTTGATTTCAGAACTTATTTCTGCTTTGAGTTCCTCATGATCTTTCTGTTGTTGTTTCTTTGCTTCAGATGCTGTTAATTCATACATTTCAGCTGGAATAGTGCTCTCTGCACTTGTTCTGGGTGAGCATAGTTTTTCCACCCAGTGTTTCTGGAATTCATTCTTTATTTCAGATACTATGTATTGAGATATTTCTTTTTTAATTTGGGGAATTACTTCTCATTTTATTTTCTCTATACCTTTCTGCTGTTGTTCCTTTGCTACTGTATCTGTTAATTCATTCATTGCAGCTGAGCTAGTGTCCTCTGCCCTTACTGGTGGACTCGAGGTCTGGGATCGCGTTTTTCCCCTTGTCTTTGTCATTTTGTATAGCACTGACCTTTGACCTTTGGTGTAGAGCTTTGGTGCAGCTATAATCCTAGCTTGTTATGAGATTCGGGTGCCAGTCTATTAAGTTTGAGATTTTCCAGGTATGCCTATCCTGGATCTAGCTGTTGTGTTCAATTCCTTTTTTGCTACAGCTCCTTTGGCTCCCCTCTGTTCGTTCCCTGTTCAGGCGAGCATGAACTGAACTGGGATGCAGAGAAAGTAATGAAAATTCCCACTGTCTTGGCTGGCTTTGGGGCGAGGATCTGGAAAATTTCTGGGGTCAGCCCTCCTGTGTCAGGCAGGTCGCTCTCTAGGTGGGTGGGCCTGGGCTTTGGTGGATCTTCTGGGCTCACAAAAGCATAGTGGATGATTTCATTCACTGAATAGGCTGTACTGGGTCGGCCAGCCTGTGCTGGGTCAGGGTCTACAGGCCATAACCCGAGAAGGCTAGGAAAGTCCCTCTGGTGCAGCGGGCCTGGAGCCCTCACTCACAGGCCAGGGTTGGGTTTCTGGCCCTGGCGTGGGACTGGGGATTGTTGAGAAATGTCCCTCCGGGGTGGCAGGCTTGGAGTTCTCACTCCAGGCCGACCTGCACTGGGTGTGGGGCCCTGGGGTGGGACCAGCAATCGCCTGGAAATGTTTCTCTGGTGCGGTGGGCCTGGAGCTCTCCCTGGGCCATGGGGGGGGGTGGGAATCCCTGGGAAATGTTTCTCCAGCATGGTGCGCCTGGAGTTCTACATTCACTGAACTTTGATGCCCAGGGAATCCGGGAAATTCCCACTCGCTCATCGGGTTTTAGGGCAGGGGATCCGGGGAGGTGCTGGTGAGTGGGTCCCGAGGTTTCAGACCGGTCGCCGGCTTGGAGGGGTTGGGGGCAGGGATCCGGGTAGCGTGTGTGGGAAGAAGCCAATGGCTCTCCCTGAGACTCACCACACTCTCACTGATCTGGGAAGCCTGGTGAGTGGTACAAATTTCCACTCACTGGGAGAGCTTGGGGTGGGATCCAGGAGGCTGCTGGAGTGGGCCGCAGTGTCTCTGGCCAGTCTCTGGGGCTGGGCGGGTGTGGGGTGATCGAGTGCTTTTTAATTTTTAAAAAAACTGACCATGTGTTATCTGTGTGCTATGACTTCCCCCTATAATCTAGCAAAAAACTAAAATTCAAAATAAGGTATTTTGAAATCCTGTATTTGTTTCTTCCCTGTATGTATGTATGTATGTATATATATATATATATATATATATATATATATATATATATATATGTGTGTGTGTGTGTGTGTGTGTGTGTGTGTGTGTATACACATACACGCACACACACAGACATACACACACACAGACACACACACACACACACACACACACACACACACATATATATATATATATATATATATATATATATATATATATATATTATCTTTGAAGAAACAAAATATATTTATACTCCACATAGCATTGTTATGGCTTGTATTTAGCTGTCCCCCAATACCCCATGTGCTCATAGGAGTTTTTCGGAGGTGGCTGAATCTAGGGTGTGTGAATGGGGCTTAAGGGTGTGCTAATTAAACTAAACTAGACTGATTTAGTATACTTCTGGGTGTTGGTAATGGAAGGCCCACCTTGAATGTGGGTGGCATTGTCCAAAAGGCTTGTAGTCTTGATGGAATGAAAAGGAAAAGGAGGTTTACTCTTGCTGCTGGTGCTCACTGCTTTGCTGCCTCACTGCCTCCTACTTGCTCTACCATGAGCTGTTTCTCCTCTGTGACATCCCTCTGAGCTTCCACCCAGCATGGAAGCCTACTGACTATAAACAAAAATCTCTACAAATTGTAAGTTAAGATAAATTTTTTCCCCTTCAACTTGTGTGTGTGTGATATTCTGTCCTAGCAATGAGAATGTAACTAAGACAAACATTTAAGTGTACCATTCCTAAATGAGAAAACACATTCAAATTAATTTATTACAAAAGCACTTGGTGTGTACAATGTGCCAGATCTGATGCTCACTGAAATAAGAGGTTTCTGGCTTGCAATTGTTCCTGTCCTCATACAGAGGGCAGTTCAGTAAACCCTCCAGTATTTCACACTGTGATATGTGGGAACACAGAAACTGAGCCTCCAGAATGGACACCTTCTTGGGTTTCTCTGCACCACTCTCCTTGCTGATGTGATTCCTGGATTTTTCTCTGAGATTCACTTCTCCCATTCCATGTACTTTTTTTTTTTTTTTCCCCCATGTACTTTTGAGTGGAGTTTCAGGCATACAAATTCTAACCTTGATAATGGGAACATAAACTCTGGGTCACTATGATTGGCTGAGCCAAGCCACGCCAAGTTATCAGCAGGCTACAGTCAGAAGCAATCATGCAACACAACACAGTACATTCAGAGATGGACAGATTTGGGGATACAGTTGGAAAACCAAATTTAGGCAGAAGAGTTGGGAGATGAGCCTATAAACGATAAGCAGGCATCATTTATGGAAAGCATTAAATGCTGTGCTGAAAAATTTACTTTTTCCTGAAGAAATGGAGAGCTAGTAGATGATTTTTATTTTTATAATTTTCACTTTTTTATGTATTTAGTGCAGGGTCTACATGATCTCTCTACCCAGATTGGACTCATAGTGATCGTTCTGTTTTCAGCCTCCCCCATCATGCTCAGTCTCCATTGCCATCTCAGTGTGCCCTGGAAACAGGACCAGTATGGCACACTAGGGATCTAACTCTGGTCCCTGAGCCTGCCTAAGCAGATTCTTTAGTCTGATGATCTATCTGGCTGGGCCTAGTAGGTGAGTTTTAAACAGGAAATTCACAGTAACCATTTACACGGTCATATTAATGCTTCAGGAAGGATAATGTGGTAGGGGTGTGAATGATGGGCTGGCGAAGTTGAAGCAAAAAGCAAGAGAATGGATTAAGATGCTGCAGTAGTTGTTGAACCCAGCAGTAATGAAGGACCTGGACCATGAGGCTGGTAGTGGGGAAGGAGACAGGCAAGGTGAGAAGACAGGAAAGATAAAGACACCCATGAAATGGGTCACATGACAGAAACACCTTCACAAGTTGTATTCACCATCTCTTAACTTTCAGGGAACAAAAACCACAAATGTTTCACTGTAAATCATGTTCTCAAGGCTATAAACCAGATTAAAATCTTAGGATGCAGACACTTCTCCCACAGTTTCTGGGTAGGATCCAGAGATCCTGCATTTCTACTCAGAGCCTAGATACTGCTGGTGCTGTTAGTCAACAAATTTCACTTTGAGCAGCAAAAATCTAGTATTCTCTGAGGTATTAACAGATCAGTTAAGTAAAAATTCCAGGCCATAGAAATAGGAGACAGAATTTAGGAGACAAAGAGTCTTGGGCTGGAGATATTGGGCACACAGGAAATGATATTCCAGAATATGAGCATAAAGGCCCAGCACCAGTGTTTGGAGAAAAAGCAAAAGAGATAATCTTAGTATTTAAGAGGAGTTGGATAATGAGGCTTGAAGAAGTCCAGAAGTAAGGCCTATAGATTTAGTGATAGTGTTTGCTAGCATGCCCTGGGTTTAATCTGTAATACTGAAAAATAGAAAGTCAAGAAGTAAGTGAGGGGCCATGGCTCAGTGGAATAAGCATCTCCTTGGCAAAAAAAAAAAAAAAAAAAAAAAAAAAAAAAAAAAAAAAAAAAACAGATAATAACACACACTTTATTTTGTTAGTTTGTTATATATATATATATATATATATATATATATATATATATATATATATATATATATAATAGCTACCATTTATTTTTCATTCCTGAGCTTGTGTTAAGAAAATTGACTTTTCTGGGTTTTAACAGGCGTATTTTTTTTTCTAATTACACTTCAACCCTCTGAATTTGTGGAAAATTAAATTTTTGTCCAGTATTAGGACTCTACCCCACACTGAGGATTATATGAAGATTCTAGAATATTTAGTTCAGTATACCTGGGGAAGGCTGTTCATTCAATCTGATTATTAAGGTCTTGTACCAGAGTCATGAGGGAGTAACATCAAGTATTCTCTGGATTCTTTTACAGAACTGAAAAGTGGTACTTTTAATAGCCACTTTAATAGCCTTGTAAATCTGTTACCGTCTTTTGAGACCCCTACAACTGCTTTACTCACAGTTCCCACTTTACAGGCTGGGGGATGCATGGATTTTGAGACCTGTCTCAAGTCATAGCTAATAAGTAACTGTCAGAGCTCTCTAACGTACTTGTCTTGGAGTCCAAGGCAAGCTGGGTGTGGTATTATCACAGTTCCTATAAAAATACCATGCTGAACATCACGTGTAAGAGGCAATAACATGACTCAAGTTCATAAACTACATACTCCGATAGAGAGCTGGAGTTATTTTTGTTGTAGGCAGCTGAGTTAGATAGAAATATTCTACACAGTTAGACAGGGCCAGGCCCTCAAGGGGACTAGATGGCAGGAAAGGTCACTTTGCAACTTGGAAGAGATAGACACTCCCTATGAGCCACACCTCAAGACCAAGACAAAAAGAGGAAACACAGCTACATACTTCCATAGGGATGGGCATCAAGGATTGATATTCTAAACAGGTATCAATCACATCGAATGAACCCTGTTGGGTCACTAGCCCAACCCCCAACAGGAAGAGATCCTGTCCTATTTTCATGCCCGCTTGCTACGAGACTAGTTTCCCTATTTGCTCCTGAACTTAATTTTACCTGAGCAATGGTGCTTGTAATCCCATTGGTTGACCATAGTTTTGTCCCACCTCTTGTCACCTAAGAGAGTTCCCAAGTCTTCACCACCTTAGACCCCCCTCAACACACGGTTTTCCTCTATAAAAGTCCCTGGAAGAGACACCTTGGGGGGGAACTACCCGCTTGGGCCCCCCTCTTGTCCTCTTGACAGGAGCTTTCTTTTCCTCAATAAATCTATTCCGCTCATAATCTCTGTTTGTTCCTAATTGAATCTTTGGTTTTAGAGAACAAGGCTTTTTCCTATGTCATTTGGAGGTTCCCTATATCCCTTGGAGGTCACACACCCAAGATCAGTTTTTCTCCCTGTATCATTTTGATCCTCACAGCAGCATTATCACGATTTCTGCAAAGAAGGAATTTAAGTTGAGCGCGTGCTACCAAGGTGGTATTCCTTCCAACATAGAAGGGGCCTGTTCTTACACTCAAGCAAATTCTAATACAGACACGCTTCTCATTAGGAACATGGGGGCCGGCCAGGAGGTAGCTCACACACGCACAGTGCCGCATCCGCTGTTCCTACCAGCAGCCACCGAGCCTCATCTGCGCATGCGTCAGGCGGTTCTTCCCGCCCCCTTCAAGGCACTGTTCCCGCCACACCCCGCCTCTTTCCCTCCCGGAAGTCCTGTCAACCCGGCCGGATGTTGTTGTGAGTCTCAGACACGTGAGGCAGCGCTACGTCATCACCAAGCGGGAAACATGGCGACGGCGGGCGCTGCGGGCGGGAAGGTGGGTAACGGCCTGGGGGTATTCCCCTGCTTTCCTCTGGGACCGGGGCTTCCTGCTGAACGACTGCCCTCCAGGAAAGAGGGATAGGGCGCCGTCTGGAGCAGTCACAGCCCGTGGCGGCAGCGAGAGAAGGAGGAGGTGGTGATGTCAGCTGTTTTCCGGAGAAAGCCGGCTGAGCCGGGAGTTAGAGACCCGGTTCCTTTTCCCCGGCCGGTTAGGCCCCTTCATCCTGCTCTGCCGGGCCTTGCTCGAGGGCGCTGGCCGCCATCCCTATCGTCTTAAGGGAGGGGCGGTGATTCCCTACTTCGTCGCCGGCGCCGGTTTGCAGCCTGCCATTCGTTCCTAGCGCCTCTCAGGTCTGTGCGGCGGCGGAGGCGTCTGTGCCACCTCCATGTGCAGCTGTCCCCGGAGGAGAAAAGAATTTATGGGGCTCATTTAACGCATTGCTAAATTGGTTGACGGCTGTGACCGGAAAGGCGTGCGTGGAGCGGGGCTCTAGTGTGGCTCTCCAGAATCGTTGGGTAAAACCTACTCCGGACGTCTCCGGGGCTGTATCTGTCGCGCTGTTTTGTAGAGGGTCAGTCCCTCCTGTGGGTAGAATCTAGGCTCAGGTGCGGAGGGGATTTCTTCGTAGGATGCCAGTTCATGTTCCTGGGAACACCTTTTTTTTTTTGCACTTTTTTTTTTTTTTTTCTTTTTGATGGAATCGGGGATTGAACTCAGGCCCTTGTGGGAAGTGCTTGTTCCACTGAGCCATCTCCCCGGCAAACTTGCACGTCTTTAAAGCCATCCACTTTGTGAAACGCAGTTATCGGCCTTCCGCAGTGCCCCGGGTAAACAGCTGGGGCTGACTGGCGGTGGCTCGGAACACAAGGCTTTTTGTTGCCCTGACTTCCTCTGCTTCTTGAGTTTCACTCCTGTTCTGCCTTCTGTCCATTTTACATTTTTTGGCATCGTTTGTAGTTTTCCTGTGGAGTGATAGACCAGTTCGCATAATGTCACTTACATCGTGGTTTGGCTGTCAATACTGGGTACATCGGGTAAATGTGATTTATGGTTCTTCGTATTACTTATTTACAGAAGTGAAATGATGCCCATCGTTACTCCTTGTATTTGAATGCTTAGTAGTACCTGTTAAGAAAAAGAAAAAGTCTTAAAACGATTATTTATGTATGTTGGTTCTTATAAATGATTGGTTGGATATTCTTTTTAAAAGCATTTTGGATTATTCACAGTTCTTCTCAGTTTTTGGCTTTAAAGTTCAAATTCTTTTAAAAGTTGTTAGTAGGGCTGGTCAGATAGCTCAGTGGATTAAAGCACCTGTTTAAGCGGGCGCAGGAACTGGGATTCCATCTCCAGCATGCAGTGTAGGCTGCGTCCCCGTCCCCATCCCAGTCCTTGTCCCCATCCCAGTCCTTGTCCCTGTCCTCGTTCCCTGGCATGCTGAGACAGCCATTGAGAAAGAGCGTGGTGGTGCGCGCTTGTAATCCCAGCGTTTGGGAGGCAGGAACAGGAGGATCACTACGAGTTGGAGCTGTGTAGTGAGACCCTGTAGACACTGTACTAAATACATTAAAAAAAAAAAGTTGTTAGTACATGTTTGGACTACATAGGATTACATTGGTAATGGGGAGTTTGGTGTTCGTGACACTTTCTACTTTTTTGGTCCTCTTCCACTCCTATCCCACCTTACTCCTTCAAATTCTTGTTCCCCAGTTTCCAAAACCTCCACTTTGATTTTTATATTCAAAATGATCTATTCTTCTGCTTGACTCACTGCATATTAGAAAGTTACCCTGTTTGGTGGGTCTCCCCCCCTCCCCCCTTGGTGTTTTTCCATTTAAGCTACATCTCCCTTTTCAGATTCAGCTGATTTTCAAAGAACAGAAGCCAGACTGTTGAAAAGTAGAGTTGTGAAACACTGAATAGACATTTTTCACTCTTTCCTTGGAGCCATTACCCTGAAGGGTTTCCTTTTCTTTTTTAATTTTAATTGTTTTTTAATGTATTTAGTACAGGGTTAACAGGGTCTCACTGCACAGATCAGACTTGTAGTGATCCTCCTGTTTTCAGCCTCCCAAGTGCTGGGATTAGAGGCATGCACCACCACGCCCAGTCTCAGTTTTTTTTTTTTTTTTTTTTTGGTGGGGGGGAAACTGGGGATTGAACTCAGGCCTTTGTGCTTGTGAGGGAAGTGCTTATTCCACTGAGCCATCTCCCTTGCCCAGTCTCAGTTGCCATGGACCTTGGGGCCCCTGGGGGTGGGGCCAGCACAGCAGGCCAGGGATCAAACCCTGTGTCTGTCTAAATAGGCATTTTAATCTGCTGAGCTATCTGGCCAGCCCCATAGTCTGGTTTCTTGAAATTAGTCTTGCATTTCCCGACTGTGCTTCAGCCCCGTAATCTCAGTTCATTGCCAGTTCCCACCCATTCTCATCCCTCCACTGAAACTGTGGTTCCATGCCCAAAGCTGCGCTGCTCATTCCTCAAGTAGTACTGTCATGACTAGAAAAAACACACTTAGGTCTTCCTGCAATAAATTCATTTCTGGCTCAATGGTTTTGTTCCTCTAGTTCGAAGTATTTCTGTATTAAAGTACAATTTCTAAACAAATTCTAACAGTTTTAACTTTAAGAATTGTCTTAAATTTGTTGGATCCTCTTTATTTTCACTACATTGTTCCAAGTTTTAGTCTAGCCCTGGTTTCTCTGAATTCTCATTTGATCTTTCTCCTTACCATAATCTCTGTCCACAGTGTCTTCTTTGCTGACACCAGAATTGTTTTTGGTGTAGATGTCTGTTTAGGGGCCCGGTAGATGGCTCAGTGGAATAAGCGCTTCCTTGCCACGTGCAAGGGCCTGAGTTCAATCCCCAGTTCCACACGCACACACACACAAAAGAAGAATAAAACAGAAGTCTTTTACTTTGTTGCTGTAAGCATTAAAATAATACTCAAGCTGATGAATAGTACATAAAAAAAAGATGTTAACTTAAAGCTTTCCTTTTTTCCAGTCTTGTTTCTTTGGGAAAAGGCATAGGAAAGAAACTGTGTATCTCCTTACCCCTGCAAAACTCAGCTGAGACTATTAAGTTGGTAGGGGTGGGGTGGAACTGAGGTGGGGGTGGGGGTGGTTAATCAAGGCTCACAGCATTTACTTGTGGTACTTGGAAAACACCAAAACTAAAACCAGGAATTAAAAAACCCCAAGCAGAACAAAACCTCACAGATGCTAGGCTACACTTCTGCAAAACTGGAATCTCACTGTTGACATGTAGGATGTAATTTTTCTTATAACTCTAATTTACTTGCTTTGAGTGTCAGGAAATGGTGGAGAAAGATAATTTCTCATGCATACAGGCAGTGAAAAGTAATAGTTAAGAGCTTGAATTCTGGAGCCAAATTGGTTTCAGAAACTTAACTTCACTTTCTAGTATTAGTTCTAGCTGTTGCCATTATTTATTATTGTTAAGGTGGATCTTTCAGTGTGTCTTAAGGTTGTAAGGTAACTATTTGGAAGTACTTGAATGTTTACTTATTATACTGCCAATTTTCTGCTAAGAAGTAAGACTGCTCATATATAAAAGCAACATTTGTTTAGTTTTTTTTTGAGACAAGGTCTTGCTGTGCAGTTCAGGTTGGTCTTGAGCTTGCTTTGTTGCCCAGGCTGGTCTGAAACTTGCAGTGATCCTCCTGCCTCAGCTTCCCAAGTGCTGTGTCTTTTCACTTGTTGCTGGGACAAAATACCCAACACCCAAAATTAAGGAAGGAAAGGTTTATTTAGCTCACAGCTTGTGGAGGTTTCAGTCTACACTCAGCTGGTTCCAAGCAGAGTGGCACATGCAAGAGGGCAGCAGTTCATGGCAGGAGAAAAAAGCAAGAGCAAATGGGAAGAGTCGTGGCAAATTACAACACCCCAAGAAAAGAGATTATAGAGGATTTCAGAAAATGGAAAGATATTCCATGCTCCTAGATAGGAAGAACCAACATCGTGAAGATGGCCACACTCCCAAAATTGCTATGCAGACTTAATGCAATCCCTATCAAACTGCCACCAACATACCTCCCAGACCTAGAGAAATGATTCCTAAAATTTATTTGGAACCACAAACGACTTAGAATAGCTAAGGCAGTCTTGGCCAATAAAGACAAGGCAGGAGGCATCACAATTCCTGACTTGAAATTATACTACAAAGCCACTGTGATAAAATCAACATGGTATTGGCAACAAAATAGACCTGAGGATCAGTATTCAACCAATTCTTTGTGATTTAGGAGATTTCGTGCTTTTCTCTTTTGCCTCAACCCCCTCCCCTTATTTCTCTCCCTCTGTCCCTCCCTCTTTGTGTGTTTTATCCTCCCTTCCTTTCTCAGGGATTATAGCCAAGGCTTTCTCAGTGAGCAGCATCTCCAGCCCTATCTTTCTGCTTGCCTACCTGCTTGCTTGTGTGCTGCCCATCCATCCATCCAATCTAAACTATCTAATTATCTAACTGTCCACTTTGGGGACAAGGTCTTGCAAAAGTTGCCTTATTGTCCAGGCTGGACTGGAACTTGTGATACTGCTTTGGCTTCCAAGATTGCTGGGAACACAGGCATGTACTGTTGTGTCCCACTGGTTTCCTGTTTGAACTGGTCTGAACAGCTGTGTGTGCCTGTGTATTCTTCTAATAGTTTTGGTGGCTTTTCCCCTCTGCCTTGGGCAGTTATTACTTATACACATGCACTCTTTATGGAACACTGGAAAAAGACAACAGACCCTTGAATTCTCTGTGTACTTTTGTCTTTGGTAATCTGTCATGTGAACTCTTAGGACACCCTATTTGCCACCTCACTCTCCTTTGGCCATAGCTGGAGACTCAGGAGTTAATTATATTTTCATCTTATATTCTCTCTTGTAGTCACTGCTTGACAGGTAGTATCTTGAAAACCATTTTCTTTTTTTGACACAGGGACTCACTATGTAGCCCAGGCTACCCTTGAGTTCGGAGTGATCCTTCTATTTCAGCCTCCTGAGTGATCCATTATTTCATAGATTTGATTACAGTACATTAATTTTCTGGTAAGAGGTTAACCCTTTCTGTGCCACTTCATGTTGGTTGCAAGTAGTTTTTGTTATGCAGATTATTTTTTCCCTTGCTCTTTTTGGTAGTACTAATATCTATTTCTTCTGTTTTATTCCCCCTCCTCCAATCCTAGATGGAATGTTTTACTATTCTAAATTTACTTTTGATTTTGATTTTTCCTTTTTTAACAAACTCTTAGGATGGCATTTTCTCTCAAGAGTTTTTTTGTTAATGACCATTCTCCTCTTGTTGGTGTAATGTTCTTTGAAAATAAAAAAAATCATTTTTATTAGTACATGTTTGCAGTGCTTACATTCATTGTGGGGAGCTGGTATATGTACAGTACATATCTTAATACTTTTTACAATGATTCCTAATGCTCTTGTGCCTTTTGAGATGTGACATTGTTGAGGCCAGGGAGATGGCTCAGTGGAATAAGCGCTTCCCTGGCAAGCGCAAGGGCCTGAGTTCAATCCCCAGTTCTGCCAAAAAAAAAAAAGGAGATGTGACATTGTTGCTAGCATGTTAAAGGATTTTGTAAGGTGATGTATATTTAGAGAATGTGCCAGTAGCTGTTTGGTTGGGCTCAGGTCATCAACACTTGAGTGCTTTTACACCAGTTTCTAGTTCATACTGAAAAACTCCAAAAAACAAAAAATGTATTTTAGTAAAGGATCTAAGGGTTTCACTACACAGATTGAACTTCTCTGGTTTTCAGCCTCCCAAGCACTGGGATTACACGGTACCTCAGTAGCCCTCTCAGCATGCCCTGGGGGCGAGGCCAGCATGGCACACCAGGTATCAAACCCAGTTCCTGCTTTAGCTGAACTATCTGGCTGGCCCTCAAATACATTTCTTGATTTTTGAAAGATTTGGGGGGTTGGGGAGATGGCTCAGTAGAATAAGCTCTTGCCTGGCAAGTGCAAGGGCCTGAGTTCAATCCCCAGTTCCACCAAAAAAAGAAAAAGAAAGATTGGAACATTTAGGAATCATTGTCCAAATAAAACTATCACTAGACCACCCAGTTTCTGATTTTGACAACTGTGTGTTTTTTTGTGTAGGTAGTGTTCATACTCAGTTTTCTTTGCCAAATGAACTGGAAGATGAAATGATAGCATAATTTATATCTACACTAAAGATTTACTCTAGAAGTGTTTTTGCCATGTACATTAGTAGTAGAAAGGGAGGCATTGATGATGCACTTCGTTTGCTTGCTTGCAGTACGGAGGACTTGTTCATAGCATGGTAATTACAACTTCAGATTGGAATGCACACATCACATAGCATAGTGGGATGATTCCTACCTGTGTCTCTGCTGAGCAGAAGACCCTGTGCCAGAATGGTCCTCCTCAGGTATCAGTTGTTTATGGAATATAATGAAGAGGTATCATCTTCCTGTGGTATTTTATGTTTTGATTTTTGTATGAGGGTTAGGGATTGAACCCAGGACTTTGCATGTGTTAGCCAAGCAAGCATACTAAACTAAGTAGCCCCTCACTGTTTTGTGGTTTGACTTTGACAGACTTACTGTTATAAAAAACTGTTAATTAAATTATTGTGGATTTTTCTTTATCATGAAATTTTGCTATATGGTACAGTATATGTATGTTAAAATTACATGGGCTTATGAGTTTAGAAAATGAAAAAAAAAGAAAATGGTTAACATTAGAAGTGTTTTTACAATTACGGGTAAGGCTTATATGAGTGTGGGAAGAGTTTATAAAGCCTTAAAATTATTAAATACTAAAATAACTATAATATTGCTACTTTGCTGATTTTCACTTCTCATGGAGTGTCTGGAATGTAACCTCTGTGACAGTGAGGGACCACTGTACATACATCCCCACCCCTAGCTCCAAACTTTTAATTAGACTTCTATTTTGAATTTTGAGCTATTTTAAGCAGCTCCTTGTAGAGTAGTGACTTTATATTTTGTATATACTCACCAGTTGGGTGAATAGACATACTCAAAGTAAATAAACTCAGTCCCTTAAAAAAGATCAAAGAACTGTAATATTCAACTAAATGAGTTAAACCAAGACAATGGAAATAAGATTCAGCTTGTCATGTGGAATGTTTAGAAATTTTGATAGGGTAATTAGGACTAAATTGCTAAATGGCTCCTTCATTGATTTATAAATTTAAAGGCATTTAAAACTTGGTGTTTAGTCAGGAAGCAGCTACATGTTCTCTAAACGATACCAGAAATTCTTTTCTTCTAGGAAACCATATGAGAATTTTTTTTTTTTTTGGTGGGATTGAATTTAGGACCTTGCACTTGCCAGGCAAGTGTTTATTCTACTGAGCTATCTCAGCCCTCACAGGAGAATTTTGACATGCTTTCTTGAAGTAATAACAGGTGAAATTTGTGGGTAAGGATATCAGAAAAACTGAAATTCATTCTTTTTGATAATTATATAATCTTGAGTAAAAATCCCCTAACAAATCTTGCCTCAGTTTGTTCTGAAAAATAAAGTTATATATTGTGACCTGTTATGACACAGACAGATTACATTAGTGAGGTCAGAATACTTTGAAAATAGAATGTTATTCAGTTAAAACTCTTACTACAGGTATTTTATATTCGAAATAGTGTTTCGATGCAACTAATACTTTGTTTTTCTATGCTAAGTCTTGTACCATTGTCCATCAGTGTCCAAGAGGAATGGTTCTAGCGGCTTTTGTAGATGCCAAAAGCTGAGGATACTCAAGTCTCTTATAAAATTTGATGTAGTATTTCCATAGAAGCTATACATGTCTTCTTGTATTCTTTTTTTTTTTTTTTTTTTTTCTTTTTGTGTTACCTGAGATTGAACTCAGGACCTTGTGCTTGCCAGGCAAGTGCTTATTCTACTGAGCCATCTCCCTGGCCTTGCATTCGTTAAATGGCTCTAGAGTACTTTCATTACCTTATGTAGTGTAAAAGCTATGTAAATAGTAGCTATGCTGTATTTTAGGGATAACAAGAAAAAGTATATGCTCAAACCCTACTGTTTTTCAGATTTTTTTGACCTGTGGTTTGTACTTGAGAATATGAAATCCATGGATATGGAAGACTCACTGTTTATGACTTCATAAGGTTTAGGAGTTGATACATTTATTAATGAATGTTACTCTGTTTGCCATTTCTGACAGAATTACCATTCATTTTAGTTTACATCAAACCCTTGAAATTAGAAAGTTAAACAGAGGGGCCAGAGAGATAGCTCAGCTGACTACAGCACCTACTTAGGCAAGCTTAGGAAGCACAGGGCTGGTGTTGATCCCCAGCACCACATGCTTGTGCCAGCCCTGCCCCCAGGGTGGGCTGAGCTGGCCACAGTGTCCCTGTAATCCCAGAGCTAGGGAGGCTGAAAGCAGGAGAATCACTATGAGTCCGAGCTGTGTAGTGAGAACCTGTGACAACCAAAATAAATTTTTTTTCTTTTGAAAAGAAAGTTAAACAGAACTTTTAAAGACAAATGTTTATCTAGGCTGGAGTTGATGAATTTTGGGACATTGTTTGTTTCAAAGTGCTGAGGAGTTAAGGAACATGAGAAACAGGTTGA
Source organism: Ctenomys sociabilis (assembly GCA_004027165.1). NCBI lineage: Eukaryota > Metazoa > Chordata > Mammalia > Rodentia > Ctenomyidae > Ctenomys > Ctenomys sociabilis. The sequence goes on along the minus strand of PVKA01031376.1, from coordinate 7,361 downwards.
GTGCAGCCAAGAGGTGCCTGCTGCTTTAATACATTTTAGGTATTTTTCCAGCTAAATTACTTGGGGAAAATTTTTTCTCTTTTTTTCCCCAACTAAAAAAAGATAGGCAACACTTGCCTAACAAAATGTATGGGAAGGAGTTACTTAATATACTGTAGTTATGTTAAGTATTTCATTTGATTGTATAGAGTTATTTCTTTACCGTCCCCCCAACAATGTATCCTCATGAGCACTTACACTAGTCTTTTTAATTTTAATAATCTCTAATCCAATGTGAAGCTGTATTGCTTCACTGTTTAGACTTTATAAGATTTAGGAGTTGAGACAAGTTAAATTCATTAATGTTACCCTTTTTGCCATTTCTGACAGTTTTAATTCATATTAATTTATGTCAAACTCTTGAAATTAGAAATCCAGACAGTATTGATTTTTTTTAATTTTATTTTTATTTTTTATGGGCAGAATAGATTTATTGAGGGAAAGAAAGCTCCTGTCCAAGAGGAGGACGGGAGGGGGACCAGAGTGGGTAGTTCCCCCTAGACAGTAATGCTTTTAAAGACAAACTTTAATTTGTTTTGTAACAAAGCACCACAAACTAGATATTTGGCCAGGCATCATATGAAACATTTTTAAATACTTTAAACAAATGTTGAAATACAGATCATGTGTTTACCTCTTATCTTTGCTATTCCAGATTATATATGAACAGGAGGGAGTGTATATTCACTCATCTTGTGCCAAGACCAATGACCAGGACAGCTTAATTTCAGGAATATTACGTGTTTTAGAAAAGGTGAGTTTGTTTGTTTCTTTCTTTCTGTTCCTTCGTTTGTTCGTTCGTATTTTAAGGAAAGGGTCTACAGGGTGTTGGGTTTCACTACTAGTTTGGACTTAAAGTGATCTGCCTGTTTACACCCTCCCAAGAGCTGGGATTACAGGCGCTGGCCACCATGCCCAGTCTCAATTGCCATCTCAGCGTGCTCTGGGGGCAGGGCTGGCATGGCAGGCCCAGGGATTGAACCCCTATCCACTTTAACCTGTTGAGCTATTTGGCTGGCCCTAGGAAAGGTGAGTTTCTAGTAAATGATTTTACTTAATAATAGTAGATGATAGTGGTTTGTTATTGAACCATTATTAAAAAGTTTGAATTTTATTTGTGAGATAGAAATACATACTTGAATAATAGTTGTACATATAACATGGAAATAACTTTTTTTTTGTGGAACCAGGAATTGAACTCGGGTGCTTATGCTTACTGGGCAAGTGTTTATTCTACTGAGCTATCTCCCCAGCCCCGAAGGAGTTTTTTTTTTTTTTTTTTTTTGGTGTGACTATTTCAGGCTTCCTTAAGGGCAGATCTGGTACAGCTTCTGGAGCTGGGAATGGAACCATGGTCATATACGCCTGCCTGCGTTTACCTAAGAGGTGCTTTAAACCACTGAGCTATCCGGCAGAGCCCCTGGAAATAATGTTCTAAGTAAGCTAGTAAAATGACAAAGGATATTTTGAATTACTCTGTACAAGTTGTAGTAATACAAATTTTTCATAATGAAAAAAGTAAGCAGAATTAAATCTATAGCACATTTTTTGTCAAACAATGGTTAATGTGTGATTTAACATATTTAAAGTGTCAGCTTTAAGGGGTTAAAATTTAATTTTGGGTTTCAGAAATAAAAACAAGTGGACTAAAATGTACCTTATTGCTAAATACTAAATATAATTTGTTTTTAGGATGCTGACATAATAGTGGACTGGAGACCATTGGATGATGCACTGGATTCTTCTAGTATCCGCTATGCAGGAAAGGTACTTAAGAGAACGAAGTATGACTGAGGAAATGTACTTCTGGAAGTAATGCGGTGGTGCTGGTCTGCAGCCTCAGCGCTCAGGCGGAGGCAGGAGGATCGCCACAAGCTTGAGATCAGCCTGGGTTGCGTAGTGAGTTGGAAGGCCATCCTAAACACATAGCAAGACCTGACTCAAACCTCCCCCAAAAAACCATCTTTTTTGAGATATAACTTATGTACCATGAAATGCATCCTTTAAAGTATACAGTTCAGTGATTTTTAGTATATTTACATTTGATTCCATTTTCTTGGAGACATTTCCTTCTGAGCCTTCCCATAAGCTCATTATGGACTAGGCTGTTTCAGTTTCTTACAGAGCGTTTATCCTGGAGAGGTTTTCAACCTCTTTCTAATACCTTATCTCTTCTCTATTTCTTGTGTACTATGTCTATTTGTATTTTGGTTTATTCCTGTGTTTGGCACAACTCTGGTACTTCACAAATAAAAAGGTGCTTGCTCACGGGAGTGCTGTGATGTGTGGTCTGTCATACACTCTCTCTCTTTTTCTTTTGGCATTATCAGGGATTGAACTTGGGACCTTGCACTTGCAAGGCAGGCGCTTATGCTATCTCCTCAGCCCTGACTGATACTATCTTTATGTGATGCATGACTCTAAATCCTAACATACCGTTTTTAAACTACTGCCTAGTATTTATTCTTCCTTTGATGGTTGTAAATTTTTTTTTCTTTGAGTTTTTCAGTATACGCATAATTCCTTTTGGTTTTGGTTTTTGAGACTTGCTATGAGGTTCAGGCTGGTCTTGAATTCATGGCAATCTTGCTTTAGTCTTCCAAGTGCTGGGATTACAGATAGGAATGTGCCACCACACCCAGCAGAAAATTCTTTTGTATGTCTTTTGGTGTATTTAACATAAATGATGAAAACATATTCTGGAGTTAGTACTGATCATGGTTGTCAACAGTGTAAAAAATAGTAGTCCATCTTTTCTCGTTGTGTTTCATATTTGATACTACCTTCTTTCCTCTTCTTTACCGTCTCTTCTCCTCCTTCCTTCCGTTGCTGTAAGGTCTCACTGTTGCCTCTGTTGGTCTCGAGCTTGTGGGTTCAGAGTATCTTCCTGTCTTAGTTCCCCAAGAGGCTGAGACTAGAAGTGTGTGCCATCACTGCTGTCTTGACACTATCTTTCTAAGAACTTGAATGAGATCAGAAAGAAAGACAGAAAGAAAGAGGGAGAGGGAGAGGGAGAAAAAACGAGTCTTACTTTAATTTGCTTTTCTTTGATTGTACTGAATATAGACCTCTATCTATGTGTTTGTCACTTTATCATTTGGCCTTGCAATTCATACCATTTGCTTTTTTGTGTGTGGGGATGGGTACCAGGGTTAAAACTTGGGACTTACATTTGCCAGGCAGGGGCTTATGTCTCTGAGCTATATACTTGCTGTTCCCCTATCCCATTTTTATATTTGTCTCTTTTTTAGTGAGTTGGTAGTTGTGGGTTGTTTTTGTTTTAAGACTGGGTCATGCTACGTAGTTCAGGCTGGTCTGGAGCTATGTAGCCCAGGCTGGCCTCAGCCTCACAGCTTTCTCCACTACCAGACACCATATATAGCTAAGAGTAGTTTATTTTTGTTGGAACTTGCCAGGGAAGCACTTATTCTACTGAGCCATCTCCCTGGCCCCGCTAGGAGGAGTTTTGATGTTTGGTGGTTTGGTTTGTTTTTTTTTTTTTGTCTGTTATATATTTTAGAAACATTTTATACCAGTTTTTAACTTCGTGTACAGTCTTTTGTTGTACACGAAAAAGAAACTAAGTTTTTTATCTAGTCACAATGTTTGTACTGCATTTCAGAACTTTTATTCCTTTTTAAAATATATTTTATAGAACTATAATTATAGATAAGTTGCTTTTAGCAATTTTGATTACCAGTAAGAAAAATATGTAGCCGATGATGGCTTACGTAGATTAGCTATTTTCCTCCAGGCATTGAAATTCTGGAAGCTGGGCACTTTTTGCAGTGGTTCTCTTGCTTTCTCTTGTCATAAAATAGCTATTGTTTTTAGACAACATGACTACATTAAAAGTAGAAGAAATAAGAGGGATGGGCTTTTATTATGAAAGCAAAGCATTTGTAGAAGTCTAGAGTTGACAGCTGCTTTGTATTTTATTAGCAATCCTAACTGCAAGTCATTCTGACCAATCATTTTGTACTTTTTTGTTTAAGGGGAACATGGAGAAAAGGCCAAGCAGTGGGGTTCAGTTGTCTGCCCCAATTTATGTAGCTAATGTAGTACAAGCTGAGATATTAGGGACCAAAATTAAGTTTTACTTTCCAATTTTACATATTTCTATGTTACAATTATTTCAGGATTCCAGTTCAGTCGTAGAATGGACCCAGGCCCCTAGAGAAAGAGGTCATCGAGGTGTGGAGCATCTGAACAGTTATGAAGCTGAGTGGGATATGGTTAATACAGTCTCTTTTAAAAAGAAGCCACATACCAATGGAGGTATGAATTAAATCTTTTGAAACTTAAACTGATTTACTACAGTATAATGCACTAATAAATACAAGTTCAAAAAAAATTACTGAATGCTTGTAAGTCAGGATGATTTGATGTAATCGTATGTATAACTCATAGTCTAGTTATATTCCATTTTCTGTTTCCTTTATAATTTCACAAAAGGAATTAAAAACACTTGTTCTACTTTGTCATTACTAATCATAAATAGTTAATTAAAAATTAAATAAACCTTAAATAAATAAGAAGTTACCTTTCATCCACACTTTTATTAATATTGTAGAGTTATTTATTTTAGTCAAAATCAGAGGGAGATGGCATGTTCTATTAAGTGATATACTTCTTAATTTCAGTGTTTAAAGGAATCTTCCCAGCTCTTGCAGTCTCCCTTCTGTATAGATTCATTTATTGTTCCCCTTTCTATCTGTATTTCAGTCTACCTATGCTGTGTAGTGATTATCTTGCATGTAGTTAACAAAAAGCAAGCTAATAGCTACACATTACATGATACATGCATATTAGCTGATGTGAGGGAAATATTCATACATCATAGGCTATGTGTACTGTGCCAAATATGACCTTGTTAGACCTAGTTAGATTATCTATGATATGAGCAGCCTATTTGTGATCTGTTTTCAAAATAAATATTGAGTAATTTTAAAGAGTTGAAATGTGACGTTTTTTATTTTTATTGATTGCTTCCTATTTTATAGTAGGATGTTTTCTTTCTTAAAAATTTTGACCATGATAATTTGGGAATTATCCATGTTTATCTGTTCAAAAACTAGCCCAAACTTATGGGAAGTTGGAACTAGTTGAAAGTTATCTACTACTGTAGATACAGTAGTTATGACTTACACTTTATCATGTCTAGGAAATAGTGGCATTTAAGAAGTAAAAACGTATTTCATAAGCTTTTGGTAACAGCTTGTTTGTGGATGTGTCTTTTTTGAGTAAGGCATTTGAGTACAGAAAGGGAGTGTTTTTACTCTCAAGGAAGTAGCCCACAAGAGTTCATTATATGTGGGATGTAAGGTGATTTTATTTTTTACTTCTCTACATTAGATTGTCAGGATTGGTTTATATGAAATACTTTTGTATTGATAATTAACACTTTTAAATCCTTGAAGATGAAATAATGTAAGAATGAGCAGAAAAAGTGAGATTAGAGTTTTGTAAAAGAATGAAGCACTACATGGATGAGTGAATCATGGTCTGACAGTAAAGATCATGTTAGGATTTGTGATTCTCAGCCTTGACTGGAATTTGGAAAGAAAAAAATGAAGCACACACTTCAGACTCGATCTGAGGATCCAGAGGATGGGATGGACCATAAGCGCTTGCATTTTCGAGAAGATCTTGGGAGGCAGCCCACTTTCTGGGCCCCCTGTTGTCCCTCAGGCAGAACTTTTTCTTTCTCTCAATAAGTTGTTCCTACTCTTAAAAATGAAAAGAAAAAAAAGATCTTTGTGTGATTTTTATGTGTGGTCAGAGATGAGAATTTGTATAGCTGTGTAGTTTATCAGAACCCAAGGAGTACTACATACATGACTTTGCCACACATTGACTTATCAAATGTCTAGGTATTAATGATGTAATTTTAAGAGTCAAAAACACTGTCTAAGAAATTAAATTCTTACACATTTTTATGAAACTTTTTTTTTTTTGTGGAACTGGGGATTGAACTCAGGCCCTTGTGCTTGCCAGGCAAGCAACTTACTCTACTGAGATATCTCCCCAGGCCTGAAAAATGTATTTTTAAAAAAGTTTGTGAAATGCTTTTTATTTAGCCTTCAGATTTTTTTAAAAAATAATTTTATTGAGAAACAAATAGCAATGAGACAGTTTTAAAACTGATTAGTAGGACAGTTTCAATAATTAGTACATTGTCTTCTTAGTGGTTATTCATAGTACAAGATGCAGACAGGATATCCTGTCCACAAAAACTATTAGGACAAATCTTTCTATTCATTGAATTAAGAGAAAGTAGCTGTATATCTATCTTAACTACTTAGAATATACAGATACAAAATGGTCTTTCATTTGTATCCCCTTTTTTGGTTTAGTATTGTCAGAGAAGGGTTTTCCATTGTCATTTAAATATTGTAGGAGGGTGAATTTAGCAAAATATTCCAAGATAGTCCAGTAGTCCATAATAGTAGTGGGTTGTCTGTATGTCTGGCAATGTCAGAAGTTGTTGACTTGAGCCTTTTATAGCTCAGCACACTAATATGGCTTTACTTTTTTTTATACTTCATTTTTATTTTTATTTTATTTTATTTTTTTTTTTTGTCTTTTTGAGACAAGGTCTTACTATGCAGTTCAGGCTGGCCTTAAGCTCACTTTGTAGCTCAGGCTGGTCTCGAACTCACAACAATCCTCCTGCCTCAGCCTCCCGAGTGCTGGGATTACAGGCCTGCGCCACCACGCCCTGCTAGAGGGTTAAGACCAAGATAAAGCAAGACCTATATGACAAGAATTGTAGCTTTTGTTTGTGACAAAGTCAGTCAAATTCCCTCAGGATTTATCCTGAAACTCTGTACTGCAGTTTTAGATTCTTTAGGCTTCAGATTTTTTACTTTATACTTTTTTTCTTTTTGTGAGGCACAAAGGAAATTTGGGGTAATCTTTATCAATATTGACTGCTATAACTTTGTATTTCAGAAGAATGTTTAACTTTATATTCCATAAGTTTATATTAGGCCCAGAGGGATAGCTCAGCAGCGTAAGTGCCAGCCCAGCGAGTGCAAGGTCCCGAGTTTGATCCCAGTACCAAAAAAAGTTTATATTACTAAATCCTTTGTGTTTGTATACCAAATGAAATATTTTGAGATTTTTTTTTTTTTCCATTTATTTTTATTTTATTGAAATACAAATGTCAATCAGACAGTTTCAAAACACCATAACCATACAGAGTCGATGAAATAATACATTGCAAACTGTTTTCATAATGTTTTGGTATTGTACAAGGTGCATACATAATATTATATTTACAGGTATTTATGTAGCTGAATTATATCAAAGATTCAATA
>PVKA01031375.1:0-26333 GCA_004027165.1 Ctenomys sociabilis | reverse complement strand
ACAAGAAAAAAAAAAAAAAAAAAATAAAAGTAGGGCCGGGCGTGGTGGCGCATGCCTGTAATCCCAGCACTCGGGAGGCTGAGGCAGGAGGATTGTTGTGAGTTCGAGACCAGCCTGAGCTACAAAGTGAGCTTAAGGCCAGCCTGAGCTGCATAGTGAGACCCTGTCTCAAAAAGACAAAAAAATAAATAAATAAATAAAAATAAAAATAAAAGTAGGCCCTGGCAAACACAAGGGCCTGAGTTCAATCCCTGGTTCTGCAAAAAAAAAAAAAAAAAAAAAAAGACAAAAATAAAAGTAGGGGCTACGGAGATAGCTCAGCAGCTTAAGTGCCTGCCTGGCAAGCACAAGGTCTTGAGTTTGATCCCAGTACCACCAAAAAAAGAAAAAGGGAAAAAAAATTAAAGCCAGACAATGGTGGTCCATGCCTATATTCTCAACACTTTGGAAGGCTGAAGCAGGAGGATCAGAAGTTCAAAGGAAGCCTGGGAAATTTAGCAAGACCCTGTCTTAAAATAAAAAGCTAAGTAAATAGAAAGGGCTGAGGGTATGGCTCAGTGCTTGCTGATTTCAGTCCCCAGCTTAAAAAAAAAAAAAAACAGGGAGGGAGGAATAATTGTGACCCACCAGAGGTGAGTCCTGCCCATGTTTCCCCCAGATGAGCCCTTGATCCCTGCCCCCTGCCCCACATGGCCTGCCATCTTCTGTACACTTTTAATAGACCCTAACTCAAGACACTGCACCCCTTGACTCTGGGACTCATCTGGTCCCTAAGCCACAGTCTGGGAGCCCTCACTGGGGAGGTGACAGGGCACAAAAGTGAAGAATTGTTGGCTTTGAAGTCCAAAAGATCTGGATTCAAACCCCAGTACTCAGTCATCTGTAAAATGGGGGAGCAGACAGTGCCACCTCCTAAGCCATTAGGTAAGGAAGCTTGGTGGGGTCAGGTGTTTGAAAGGTGCGTGGTAAACAGCAGCAAGTCTTCATAGCTATACCTGTGTGACAAGTGACACGATCCCCATCACCACAGCTCCAGGGCTTCCAAGGTCTCCCACTCGGCCCCATCCTTCTAAGAATGGCAGAGGTACAAGCCTTTAATCCCAGAGACTTGGGAGGCTGAGGCAGGAGGGCTGTAAGTTTGAGGCCAGCCTGGGAAACTTAGTGAGCCCCTGTCTCAAAATAAAGTTGTAGGGCCAGGGAGATGGCTCAGTGGAATAAACAGTTCCCTGGCAAGCACAAGGGCCTGAGTTCAATCCCTGGTTCTGCTAAAAAATAAAATAAAATTGTAAAAGGCTGAGGTATAGCACAGTGGTAGAGAGCTTGAGTAGAGTCTGCAAGGCCCTGTGTCTGATGCCCAGCACCAGGAGAAACGCCAGTACACGTTCTGTGGGCTCACCCTTCTTGCTTTGGTGGCTCCCTTGACTACAAACCCAGAAAGCAGAGGCCGAGCACTACCGAGGCCCCATGTGGCATGGGACATGCGACCTAGGAATGCAAACGTTTGTTTATGAAATCCTAGCATCTTGAAAGTTCTCCCTGGTATGAGGCTAAAATGCCTCTGGCTGCAGTAGAAGCCCATTCTTGGTGGAGCCGTACACCGAGTGGTCCGGCCGCATTTCCCATGGGTCTGTACCCAGCCCAAGCACTCCCTTCCTTCTCCCAGTGCTCAGAGGTGGGTCCTCACCGGGGAGGTGGAGTTGGAGGGGCCAGAGGATAAGGCCTGTCGAACACGTGCATGTGGTAGGCGGGCGGGGCGTACACCGGCGGGGGCTCTTCATCAGAGCTATCAGGTTCCAAAGTCCTTTCCAAGATCTAAATCACAGACAACAAAGAAAGATGGATTAATAAGCCTTCCCTGAATCTAAATGGCAATGAGATAGAACCAAGTGTGGGCGAGGATGTGTAACAGGGCACTCGGCGGGCTGTAGGCGGGTGGGGGGTATAACTCGACACAGTCGCTGCCTGAGAAAATGAGTCCTGAACTAGGGCTCACCCTGTGGCTGACTGTCCCCAACACTGCTGCAGGCCCTGCAGATGGGAAAGCACATGTCCCCAGAGCAGTGGCATGGCCCCACCAATCACTCAAGGAACAGGCCAAGAGTGGGGTCAGCAGCGTGGCCTTGGGGGCAGGGCACAGGGGCCCCTGGATCCCTGGATGCCTCGTGATCTAGGTGTGACAGCGAAGTGCATTCACACCTCAAAGCTTCCGTGAGCTGCATGCTTGCAATCTGCATCCTCTTTCTCTGAACAAACTTCGTCCGCGTCCACATTTCCTGTCTTAAACTCAAACTGCCTGGCAAGAAAAGGTGGATCACTTAGGCCCCTTTTACAGATAAGGAAGCTGAGACACAGCTGGTGAAGTGACACAGAATCCACAGAGTCTCCATCTGGGACCCTGGCCCATGGCCAGGCCTCAGGTGCAAATCCCACACCTGGATCGGAAGCTCAAGTGCACAGAGGCCAGAGCCCAGGAGCCATGAGGGGACAGGAGAGGCCTGGACTGGATTCCCAGGACACAGATGGAATGAGGCCTTTCCCAGGGGCCCGCAGGCATCTGGAGCAGCAGACCCCTCGTCACACATCCCGAGGGCCTACACTTTGCCGCCTGATCCTCCTTCCCTCCCTGGACACTGTTCCCATCTCCAGCAGGATTCAGGAACTGGGAAGGGCTCAGAGGCTCTGAGCCCCCATTTATCTCCATGTGAGTTTCTGCAAGTCCCTTCTAAAGCTGTCTCTCCCTGGGTCGCCCCCTGTGGGTCTTGGCTGTGCTGTGGGCATATCTCTGCTCTAGACCCACCAGGCCCCACACTAGAGCCTCACAGGACACCCTGGCAAGGAGCACATGCATGTGAGTGCACACACGTGCACACACACACACACACACACACACACACACACACACACGCTCACACTGAAAGTCTGCACATGCTGAGGAGGCCTCCCGCCCTGGAATGCACAAACGTTCTTTCCTGTGCGGTGGAAAGTATTTAAACAGATGCTTTTACAGGGAAAAAAAGAGTATAGCTTCTTTGTGGGCCAGTGTTATGTTTACTGCAAATTTCTATGAGGAGGAAGAAACAGATAGGCAGAGACAGACAGACAGACAGAGACCAACTGAGAGACTGAGACTGCAAGCCCTGTTGCTGTGCAAAGCAGCTTGGTCAGAACCTGAGGCACACAGAGGATTTACAGCCCACACTGCCCACTGCCCAGCCTCTCTGTTCTGAAGCCAGCCTGGAGCCCAGTCGGTTCCCATGAGGCTGGCCTCAAGAGGCCAGGAGGAGAGGAGAACTAGGGGGAACTATCCCAGAGGAGGCTGTCTAGGGACAGTGGCCTGCAGCAGACAATGCCCAGACCCCAGTGAGCAGGCCCGAGGGCGCTATGGTGCAGCCCCCAGCAGCTGCCCCTGAGAGGAATGGGGACGTGGATGCTCAGACAGGCAAGCTCCAGAAAGGCAGGTCCCGTCCCGGCGCCTGTCGGGCCTCTTGCCACCCTACCAGCCCCGAGGAGCCTGTTCTGGTTCTAAAGGTGCTGGGGCTTACAGCCCTGTGGGCTGCTGGCCTAACTCACTATGGTGACGGGTGCCTGCCAGGTGTGGGACAGGGCCTGGACCATTTCTCTACAGCAAGGACACCCCGAGGGCCAGCCACCATCCATCAGCCCAAGAGGGGCTTTTTACAGTCAGCAGTTACTGTGGGTCCAGCCACTGCTCACTGCTGCTCGTAAATTTCTGGCGGCTTTCTTGCTGCTGGGCTTGGAGCTGGCTGCATGGGCCCTGGCAGGGAGCCAGAGGAGGAGCCGGGAAAGAGTTGAGGAGGGCAGGGTGCTTGAAGGGGTTGGGCTGGGAGAGCAAGTCACACAGTGCAGGTGACATGGGGACACACTGGGGCACCAGGGGTAAGGAAGGAAAAGCCTGCCTACCAGATGTCAAGACCAATGAGACTGCGGTGGGAGAGAATGCAGAGAACTTGCAAGCTCACACTGAAAGGATGTCACACACACACACACACACACACACATACACACATCACCCTTCCACAAAGAGGATCTCGACTTTCCAGTATTATTGCCTTCCACTGGCAAATTCAGGCAGCTCAACAAGAGAAGACAGAAAGTTGTGCAAAGACAGCAACAATGTGTATTCATCCAACAAACACCCACTGGGCCAGCCAGATAGCTCAGCATAATAAAGCTCCTGCTTAGGCAGAGCAAGGACCAGGTTTGATCCCCAGCCTGTTGTGCTGGCCCTGCCCCGGGGGGTGCACTGAGACTATGAATGAGCTGGGGGCAGGGGCACACACCTGTGATCCCAGCACTTGGGAGGCTGAAAAACAGGAAGGATCACTGGGAGTCCTAGCTGTGTAGTGAGACCCTGTAGGCCCTGTATTAAAAATACATGAAAATGAAAATTAAAAAAAACATTCCCTGAGTGTGCTCTGTGCCTGACTGTTCTGGATGCCGCATGTGACACAGGGACAAGGCAGAGGTCATTACTCACACAGCTTCTCCCCTAAAGAGGAAAGTCCCAGGAGAACCTGGCAAGGCAGAGCCAGAGGGGGCAGGAAGGCCGACTGGTGGGGACGTGGGGACAGGGGGACGCTGCAGCCTTATCTGGTGCAGGTTCCTCGCTGTACTGAGGGCAGTACTAATCATGCTCTTCCCGAAGTGTGCAGGGACTGCTACTTCCAAAGTGTGGGTTCCCGGGCTGGGCTGGGACCCAAGACACAGTGGTTGGATCTCACCTTCAGGGTCATTTCCTGGCTGACCTTTTTTTTTTTTGCAGAACTGGGGACACTTGACAGGGAAGCGCTTATTCCCCTGAGCTATCTCCCCAGCCCCAAATCATTTTTTTGGTTTGTTTTATGGTGGAACCGGGGGTTGAACTCAGGCCCTTGTGCTTGCCAGGCAACTGAGCTCATTGAGTGCTGTATTGTGGGCTCCAAGGACACAAGCTCTGTCTGACTTGGCCAATATGGATATTCCAAGGTCAACAGCTTTTCTCCCCCTTTCTTTTTTGGGGGAACAGGGCCTCATTATGTACTGAAGCCTAGCTCTTCAACTCACTATAGCCCAGGCAGGCCTCTAACTCATGAGGATCCTCCTGCCCCAGCCTCCTGAGTATTGGGATTACAGATGTACCACACCCTGCAAGCCTTTCTGGAAAAGTACACACTAGAAGATTCTGGGCTTGGAATTGGGACTCAGTGTGCTGGACTGGCACCCAGACACCTGCATTTTTAACAAGCTCTTTGATTCTGACATCCCCTGATCCTGGTGCACCACTGAGAGCGAGGTCAGTGTTTGTTGAATGACTGCACAATCCCTGCTCATAAAACTAAGGCTGCTGCCTGATACTGTGTTTTCCAAGGAAAAAGGAGGCTGGCTTGCCAGTTGGAACTTAGGCAGGGGAGTCCCCTGCAGGCTGTCCACACCACGCCCTACCTCCGGGGGGATGCTACCCTCCGAGTCGGAGCTGTCCTCATAGGCGCTGCCACCGCTCCCCTCCAGGTTCATCTGCAGCAGCTGGTCGATGGTGGCGTCCACTGCACCGCTGTTAGCGCGCAGCACACATTCGATGATGTCATAGTCCATGTTGGGGAACATGGTCTTGAAGTCGTCCATGGCCTGGTTGAACTCCAGGCGGCGCACCTGGCGGGCTGGCCGACTGTTGTTGAGCTCCTGCGGGGCCCCAGCGCTGCCCCCATTCCCCGCTCCAGCACCGCGTGCCCCTGCCCCGCCGCCTCCGCTGCTGCTCCTGCGGAACAGGCTGGTCATTTTGTTCAGTCGCTTGGGGAAAATGTTTCTGATCAATTGGCCGCGAACTCCCTTGTCCCTGGTTCTTCTGCTGTCAGCCACTTGCTTGCTTGCTCTGCACACACAGGGAGTTCACCTGGCGCCTCCTCCCACACTGGGCGTGGGCGGCCAAGGCTCTGAATCAGGAGACTACGGGCGCGGGGCCCCAAGCGGTCTTCAGGGAGCAGACCTCATGGGGCATGTGGACTTGAGCCGGGCTTGGCTGGATGCCGGTCATCCGCACCACGGGGGCATCCTGTGGCCAGCTCCAGAACTGGCCCCACCTGGAATGGGAGAGACACAAGTCAGCGTGGTGTGCAGAGGTGGCCCTTGCCACAAGCAGGGAGGCCTGGCTTTTTCTGCCGCCTCTGCGGCTCCCACATTTTGCCACAGTACATTAGCAAGGGCGCTCTGGGCTAGCACGTGCCAGAACTCTATGGTAGGTACACACTCATGTTCTGCAGATGGAGAAATTGTGCAGACTCAAAGGAAGTAGCAGGGGCAGGATCTGAACCCAGACCCTATGCCCCACCCCCAGCCACTGATCTCAACCACTGTGCACACTGCCAAGGACAGGCCTGGTCCTGGGTCCTGTTCTCCACCACCACCCTAACATCACTACTGTCACCACAATGTCCCCCTTGTGCAGAGTCCCGAATTTCAGGGACTCCCCAGTGCCACCAGGAACTTCCAACCTGAGAAAGGAAACGTTTTTTCCATTCCTGAGGAGGCCCAGTGCACTGCTGCTGTCCTCAGAGCGCCCAGGCCAGGCCCTGATGCTCAGTCTAGGCCCTTCTGAAGCACCAGTCCTGCATGCAGGACCCAGGTCCAGCCCCTGGGCCACACCTGCTCACCACTGTTAGGTAGGCTTGTTGCATCACATCCAGGGCGCAGATCTGTTTTTAAAAAATACTGAGTGTCCTGCATATTTTAAAAAGGAAAGAAATGCCTAGAGGTTTCTTCTGAAAGCTCTTGAGGAACGATGCCTACCTTAAGTCCCCCCCAACCCAGTTCCTCTGCCGCAGCCAGCACCCCCCACACCGTGACAGCGTCAGTGTACCTCAGCCTCACAGGGGGCTGCAAGTCAGGTCCTGGAAAACCACCGGGCGCACTCAAACCAGGCGCAGAAACGATGGCCAAGGTCACCCCTGGCTCAGGGCAAGCAGGGAGGGTGGACTGAATCTGAAAACACCATGTTTTGGCTTTCTTCCGCTTACCCCAGGATGGACAGTCATTTACTTAGCTAGAAAGGGGGTGGCTGTCTTGGCCTTTTCTAGGACTTAGGGGACACAAGCTTTACAGCCAATGTGACATGTGAGCGAATCAGCGGGCTCATCCTTGCAACCATCTCGGGACCGGCAGTCAGCTCTTCCTGATTCCCTGGGCTCTCCTATGCATCCAGTGGCTTCAAGGGGCCACCACGCTGGGCTCTAATCACACTCACTCCTCTACCTCCTCAGGCTCAGAGCCTCCTGTTCTGGGCCTGCTGAGCATCTATCTGCCTGGCCTCAGAAAGGTGGGTTGGACTTGAGGCTGCAAAGCTCCAGGTATGATGGGCTCCATGCTGCCAGTGGAGACTGAAGATACAAAACACAAATCCTCTCCCACCCTGAGAAAATCTGCTCACAGGATCACGTGTCTGCAATTTGTCCTGATATGTACATACTTGTTCTCTGCATATATTATCACATGCATGAATTTATTTTGCTAAAATGTCATAGCTAGGCATAGTGGCATATGCCTATGTCCCACCCGACTGGGAGGCTGGGACAGGAGGATCATAAGTTGAAGCCTAGTCTGAATGTATTTCAAAATGATTTTTGGTACTTTTGTTCTCATCACAAAATGTGGGAGAGGGCTGGGGGTGTAGTTTAGTGGTAGAGTCCTTGCCTTGCATGTGCAAGGTCCTGGCTTCAGTCCCCGGTACCACAAAAATCAGTCAATCAATCGATTTTTATTATGTGATCAAACCATAAATTCTACTGTGTCCTGGATTTTACTGCTGAGTGGTGCATGGTGGCCATCTTCCCCCATCAGAACACACAGAACAGCTCCATCACGCTTAATACTTGAGGAATATTCCACTGACTGGCTAAAGCATGATTTATTTTCTACTTCCCTCTGGGCAGATGAGCCAGGTACAGCCCAGGAAGGCCAAAGCCATTTCACATGGAGAAACAGAACGGTTAGCTCAAATGGCTGTCCAAGCATTTGGCTGTGCGTATGAACACAGGAAGGTAGCCCTGAGTGATGCGGCTTCCTACAGCTGGCTACGGATGCCCAGTCCCTGCACCTCCCGACACCTCCACAGATCTGAAGCTGCGGCTTCGGCTCTGCCCTGGTGGTTGCTCTCACCCTGGGCTCTGGGGATCTGCCCTGAGGAGGGCCCATCACACAGACCCCTACCCGTCACAGCATCACATGTAGGGACCACAGCCTCACACTCAGACCCTGGGGAGCAAAGCCACTGTGTCCCTGTTCCCCTAATAATTCTACAAGAAAGATGGGGGCCAGCTGTCACTTGGAAAAAGAGGCCAGGACTTGGCCCCTCAGGGAGGAAGGAAAGCGGGGCATCCATATCTCCTTTAACAGCCCTTTGCACAGGCCCCTCAGGCTGATGGCCTGGGAGTGTTCAGCAGCCTCGAGAGGCGTCCTGGCACCTGGTACTCAGTGCCAGCGGGCATGCGCTGCTTAGCTCAGCTGCAGACTTCTCCACATCCCTGTCCTCTTGGGGCCTAGTGGCCCTCATCTATATGTAGCCCTTATATGGCTTCCATGCAAACTAAACAAGCTGGTCCTCAGCATGGGGCCCGCATGCCCTGTTCTGCCCTCTCTGCCCCCAGAGGCTGCTAAGAGCCAGGCACAGCTGAGGTGCCAGCCAAGCATCTTCCCAGAGAGGAGGGATACAGTGGGTAATTCTCGGGGACCCTTTGCCATATCTAGATGCCAACCCTGAAATTCCTTGAGCCCTCTGGAAGGAAATGCTGGCCCTCGCAACACTGGGGGAGGGGGTCTGCTGGCCTGGGCGGCTTCTTCATTGAGCCCGATGCAAAATGTTGAAAAACGTGTTGAAGTATGAGCATGTGCTGCCCTACAGGACACTCAGGACCCTGAAAGCCAGGCTGCCGACAGACAGCACCAGGAAGGGCTGGAAGGGCCCCCGCTTCCTTGAGGACTGCCACCTTTTCTCTTTGCTGAGTTGTGGCTAGCCACAGGGAGGACCGTCCCCAGGGTCAGAGTCATCCACATCAGGCTGCTTTTGCTCCCAGCTCTGTTCAAACGAAAAGCAACTGAAGGCACGTGGAAGCAGGCAGGCACCCAGGGGACCCACGTTTAGGAATCTGTGCTAGGAGCTTTCACTGCTCATCTTCATTACAGCTCCAAGAGATAGGTACCATCACCTCTGTTTTGCAGATGCAGAAAATGTTCCAGAGAAGTTAGGTAACTTGCCCAAAGCCACACAGCTAGTGTGAGAACAGAATTAACAACCTACTTCCTAAAAGACAAAAAAAAAAAAAAAAAAACACCAAGTAAGGCTTACAGGGCTAAGAGCCAGGGAGCCTGAGAAACACGGCCAGGTTCCTCCAGAGGAACGTGAGCCACACTGCACGCGGAGGCCCGTTGGCTCTGCTCCAGACCTGGCTCTGGGATCCCAGGGAAACTGTAGCACCCCTCTGAACCCCAGCTGCTGAGCTCTGGCAGGGAAACAGGGAGATAACCCTGAACGGCTTCTGACAGGAGAAGTGAGTCAAACCCACTGAGCCCGTTAGACCTCTCCTGAACACTGGGTGTTGGGGACCTGAGGGCCTGAGGGCCTGGAAGCAAAAACCTGCCCATTCTCCCCCATGTCCCAGGAAGCCAGGCCGAGGGCAGCCTCCTTGCCCTCCTCCTCCTCTTTCTCCCCTCTTTCTCCTCCCAGCAGAGGAATCCAGGCCTGGCAGGGGCGGCAGGCAGCCAACTCCACTTCTAGAGTGAGCAGTCGCCAAGGCCTGAGTCACTCCAGGCCAGGCCCAGGGAGGTGGGCAGGCTCCCCCAGCCCTGTCCAAGGTCAACCCAGCTGGTCTCCTGCCTTCGCAAGGCCTGCTGCCGTCAGGGCTGATGCAGTCCGTCCTGAGCTCCTGTTTGGGCCCTAGGAAGCTTGTATGCTTTGCAGCATTAGTTTACCACTCTGCCCCTCAGGTTCCTTGCTGGTAGAATCAGGGGTAATACTACTTGAGAAGTACGCTGTGCTAGGACTCCGTGGGTACGTGGAACACAGGAAGCACCCTGGTGTGGAGGACCGGATGGCATGGCCCAGGCTCCGCTCACACCCTGAGCCGTCGCCACCAGGCCCACAGCATGTGGCATGCCAACTCCTACGCTTCAGTGGCACCTCCTGACCTCACCTTGGACACCCCCATCCTCTTACACACACCCTCATACACCTGCACTTCCACCTGCTGCCCCCCTACAGCTTCTAAAATGTGGTTCTATGCCACTCCCCATTCTCCCTGGCCTTAGTCTGCTCCCCGCTTCTGTTACCTGCAACTCCATGGGGCTCAGGTATAGCTTCGGACTCACCTTCAAGAGCTCTTTTTTTTTTTTTTTTTTTTTTTTTTTTTAATGTAGTTAGGACAGGGTCTACAGGGTCTCACTATATAGATTGGACTCATAGTGATTCTCCTATTTTTAGCCTCCCAAGTGCTAGGATTACAGGCACGAGCCACCACATACCTAGTCTCAATATACCTGTCTTAGTGTACTCCTTGGGTGGGACTGACACACCTGCCTAAGCTACTACTTTAGTCCACTGAGCTATCTGACCGGCCCTTAAGAGCTCTTCTGTTAGACCCTGCAGCCCGTCCATGACCCATCCTGTCTTCCCACCCTTTAAAATATCTTTTTTCTTTTTGGTGGAGCCAGGGATTGAACTCAGGCCCTTGCGCTTCCAGGGAAGCACTTATTCCACTGAGCCATCTCGCCAGCCCTTCAAAATGTCTTAAGAACCCAACTACCTCCATGCCCAGCATGCCACCTCTCCCGCCCCCTACCACGGTGGCAGAAGCATTCCTCAGCTCCCAAGCCCTCCTGGGTCCTCATGTCCTCAGACACAACCCAGAGCTGTGCAGTGGCCCACCAGGCCCTGAGTGGGTCCGCCCCTGCCACCTCTTTGGCTGTCATCCAACAAGCAAATGAGCAGCACACAGAGACACACAGACATGTGAAGACCGACCTTCACTGCTCTGGTCCCCGTCACCACCCCTTTCCCAGGGCTCTCTGGACTTCACCAGGCTCCACTTCCCCTGTGACAGGCTACCTCAAGATGGTCTCCCACCATCTTCTCCACAAGGACAGGGTCCTTGCTGCATTCACTGCATTTTAGGACACCAGACCCTAAAAAGTGGCCAGACTGTCAATAGAATTGCCTTGGCTGGGTCAGGATGGACGGCAAGCATGATAAATCAGCTTTCTTCCCTGCCCCGCCTCCTCTGGCTCCCAGCAGGGGTGGGAGGAGGACTTTTAAGTTCCCGGTGTCCTTTCTCTCCATGCTCAGGGACTCTTCACCACAAACCTAGGAGGCACACAGGGTACGCATTATTATCGCACTTCCCAGAGAGGGTGACAAAGGCCAGGGCAGTTCAGCAGCTTGGCTTGGTCCCATGAGCTTTCTGCTGCCTGGCTTCAGGGCCTTCCGCCTGGCACTGGGGCTGACGGCAGGCTGGTCCGTTTCTTCACCAGCTCAGCTCTAAGGCACAGGAGGCCACCCACTCTCACAGCCCGCTTGACTGCATTCTGTCCCCGGAGGACCAGAGCTCACCCTGAGAAGTAGGGGTGACCACAGGGGACCTCAGGAGGAGGCCTGGCTCTGGGGTCCAACTTTGGGAAGAGAGGTACGGCTGCCCCAGGCCAGCTCTGTCCTTGTGTGCCCCAGGCTCCCTCTTCAGAAAAGCACTGAGGAACAGACCCTAGATCCCATGATCCCTGCATGTTCCAGGAGACACGCATTTCTTGCCCCAGCTCTGGGCCCAGCCCGTGGCGCTGCCAGACCAGGACACTAGGTGGCACATGGGTGCTCAGGCCCTGGCTGCTCCAGGGAAAAGGGCAAAAGGCAGCTTCTCTGCCAGGAGCCAAGGGTGTGCCCCACCCCTACCTGGAGACTGAAGGGAGAAGAGCCACCCAACAGCCCCTAGGGCCTTAGAACCCCAAGTGGGAAATCCGTGGCACATCGCCACAGCTTTCTAACCCTGGTCATTGGCAGACAAACCATCCAGCTTAGGACCCTTGGTGGCAGGACGCTTTGGCCAGCTCCAGGCACGTGACCAGACCTGGCCAGCGAGACCCAGCACTCTGCCAGCACCTTCCCACCCCTCCCATCCAGGCAGAAAGCTAGGGCCAGGCTGACTTTGTTTTATCAATCGGGGCTGCAAAAGCCAGCAGGGCCAGGATAAGGTCACACGACCCCGGGAGGCTTGTGTAACCATGGACGAGTCCTGGGAAACCTCAGCGCCAGGGACAGGCTGCTGGGCTGGGCAGCCTGGCAGCTGCATCCTCCTCCAATTGTCACCTCAGACATTATGGGGTGGGAGGGTGGGACTCCTAAAGAGGCCCAACAGGGGTGAGGGGAAGGGGGCAAAGCAAGAGACCAGAGAGAGAGAGAGAGAGAGAGAGAGAGAGAGAGTAGGGAGTGGCCCTGTCCTCCTGTCCCTGCGCAGCCTTGTTTTCTTCCCAAGCTATTAATGTCGCTGCAGCTTCAAAAGCCGGGTGACCTTTAAATGCTGAGCTGCTTGCTCCTGCCCAAGGCATGGAAACAGCTTAATGGAAACTCAGCCCAAATGGCCACAGCTGCTGGGTTTGCAGCAAAGCCAGTCTCATTGTCCGAGGTCCCAGGGTTACTGGACAGCCACACCTGTGCCCACCCCAGGGTAGCCAAGAAGGGCTCAGAGGTCCCTTGGCATAGCAACTGGAGAAAGTGGCCAGGCTGGACATGAACAGACAAGGAGGAACAGCAAGAGAAACACAAATTCTGCCTTTCGCTGCTTGCTGTGTGACCTTCCGTTACCTCCTGACCTCTCTGAGCCACTTTAACTTCTTCATCTGTTAAACATGAGTACTTGATAAAAAGACCCCCCAAGGCCCTTTGCGAGGGAGAAGCATAGACTGGGAAGATCCATGGCTTGCACAGCCACCCAGCTAGGCACCAGGAGAGGTGAGGCGAGGGGCATGCCCACCTTCCCAGGGCTGCCACATGCACAGCACCACTCCCTGTGCCACCTCCTGTCACCTGCCGATCTAAAGATCAAAGTGCCCAAAAACTTGGAGGCTGTCCTTTTTAAACCTTTTTTTTCTCCCTGGCAAGTGCAACAGCCTGAGTTCAATACCCTGGCTCCACAAAAAACAAAACAAACAAACAAACAAACAAAAACTTCTTTTGTATTTTTAGGACAGGGTCTACAGGGTGTCACGGTCTCACTACTAGCCTGGATTCAGTGATTTACCTGTTTACAGCCTCCCAAGGGTTGGGATTACAGGTGTGCACCACCATGTCCAGTGTCTTTTTAAAACTTTTAAAGCCAGGCATTGTAGTGCATGCCCATAATCTCATTCCCAGAATTCTGGGAGGCTGAAATAGGAGGATCACAAGTTGGAGCCCAATTGGCAAGACTCTGTCTCCAAATTTAAAAAAAAAAAAATGGAGGGGAGGGGAGGCTGAGGTCCTGGGTTTAATTCCTAGTACAAAAAAAGGCCGGGCGTGGTGGTGCATGCCTGTAATCCCAGCACTTGGGAGGCTGAGGCAGGAGAATTGTTGTGAGTTCGAGACCAGCCTGAGCTACAAAGTGAGCTTAAGGCCAGCCTGAACTGCATAGTGAGACCCCGTCTCAAAAAAAAAAAAAAAAGACAAAAAAATATATATATACACACACACACACAAATATATAATTTTTTAAACTCTGAAAACAAAAAAGGGAAAATCCTTTTTATTTTCTAATTTTCCTCTTTCTGATTCAACATTTCTGGCCAGATCTGAGCCCATGGGGAATGCAGGGTAGAGATTAGAGCAAAAGATTTCAAAGGAGGTTAAGGTCCCTTCCACAGGCAGCTTGGCCCTAGATCTTTAGACTTAAGGACACCGTCTTATCTCTGCTTCTGATGCCCAAATATCAGGCCTGACTACCATAAAAGGTGTCATCAGAAGTCAGCACTCCCTGGGGCACAAGTGACTCGTGTCCTTGGTAGGACAGTGGCCGTGTCAAGTGACTCGTGTCCTTGGTAGGACAGTGGCCGTGTCAACAGCCAACGTGCGTGCAGTGCCCACTCCCTGCACAACGAGTTTCCAGCCCCTCTGTCAGCCTATGAGGCCCACCTTTCCACTGCACAGCCTCGAAGGAGCTCGTTCAAGGTCACACAGCTGAGTGGCCAACCTGAAACGTGAACCCAGGCGATCTCATTTCAGAGTGAGCATGCGGCTTCCACCGGGGCTGAGAAGCACTCTGCGCTCCCTGGAGCCCAGCACAGGGCCAGGCAGATGGCAGGAATCGGTGGCTGTGGGCTGGAGCCTACCCCATGGATGGGCTGGGCAGGGGTGTTTCTCAGTGCCTCTAGAATTATGAAGGATGGTGCTCATGTCATATCAAGCAAAGGAAGGAGCCCATAGGTAAAGCCTTGTCCAGTAGAAAAACAAAATCCTTTCCCCACCCACCCCACCAAAGTTGTCAAGTTGCCTGAGCAACCGATTGTTTAGCACCACAACCTGGCTGGTTGGGGACTATTTCTACAATCTTTTCTCTCCATCCACGAATGCCATCAGCTCAGCCAAGACTTCAACCCAGGCACCTGGGAAGAGCTCAAACCCCCGCAGACAGAGGGGTGCTGTCCCCCATGGCCCTCCCCATCAGGGTGCTGCAGCAGCTCTGGGGAGCCCGGCTGGAGTGACAAGAACATGCACATGCCTGGGACCCAGCACAACTGCTGGGATTGGGTGAAGGGGGCTGTGGCAGTCAGGTGCAGGACCAGGAAGCTGGGATGGCTCCAGGCGTGAGCTCACACTGGCCTGGGCCCAGCTTCAGGGAAGAGGAACCCAGGTTGTTCTCCCAGGGCCAACCTGCAGGGTCTGTGAGTGAGCTTTGAAGTCTGGAAGGCAGCAGGAGAACATCTCTGGGCTCCCAGGAGACAGGTGGAGAGTCATGCCCTGGGATCTAGCATCTGAGCGTGCCTTGAGGGATCTGGGGTGGGAGGCAAAGGAGGCTCCTGGGAACAGGAATCCCAGTCCTTGCCTCCAGCCCTCTGAGGAGAGTTGAAGCATAAAAACCAGACCAGGTCTCTGTAAATGTTTGAATGCCTTTTAAGTCTTTTTTTTTTTTTTTTTTTTGGAACAGGGATTGAACTCAGGCCCTTGCACTTGCCAGAGAAGCACTTATTCTACTGAGCCATCTCCCGGCCCCTTTTAAGTCTTTAATTCATGTTCATTTCTTAGTTTAACAATCAACTATGCAAGAATAACAAAGTAATAGCATTGCCCGGGATCTTTGCACACACACCCCAAAGACTAAACCAGGGCCTCGTACACAATAAGTGTACACTCTCCTCCTGACCTATATTCCCAGCTCTCTGAGTTACTTTCTGATAAAACATGACAGCAGATATCTCCGAGTCCTTGCTTTGTGCCCTGCACCCTCTGAACACTTCGCAAACACTATCTCCTCAGTAAAGCGATAATCATAGTCACTTTACAGATAAGAAAAGAAAGGCCCAGGGAGGTTAAATGACTTACTTAGGATCACAGAGCCGGAAGCTGAATCCAAACAGCACAGCCCCAAGTCCAGGCTCTTCTGAACACCCACCTGACACAGTCTCTGTAATTAAAGCAAAACAAAACAAACAATAAAAGAAAAATAACGATGCTAGAAAAAACCTTGGGAAGCAAACAAGCCAAATTATAGCAGCACAATTTGTAATAGTTAAATCTTGGGGAAAAACCCAATGCCCATTAGCTGAGGAATGGATAATAGAAGAGATGGTCTTTTTATATAATGGAGTACTGCTTGGCCATAAACAAAGATAAACTGATACTTTTATAGGTAAATGGATGCAACTGGAGACCATGGGACTAAGTGAAATAAATCAGTCACAGGTGCAAACATCCTATGGTCTCCCTAGTGCAAGAAGCTGAAAGAGTAAATAAAATCCAAACTGTACCACAGATATTATAAAGTGGGGAAAAAAAAACTATTCAGAATGAAAGAGAAACTGAGGTTGGGGGAAAGGAAAAAAGAAGGAAGGAAAAAGTCTATATATACATAGTTATATATAGTTAGGTTAGTTGTAACTTAGTTACTAACTTAACTATAACACAAGATAGTTAAGATAGTTATACTACTAGTTTCTCTTTGTTCACTTAAAAAAAAGGTTTGTATTAATATTGTTTGGACAATTAAATGCCTATATATTGTACTCTTAGTGATTTAAAAATAATATGCAATGTATTAACCATTGTTACCATTCTATCATCTTGTTCTGAAATTTCATTTATTTTTTTTTCTTTAAAAAAAATATATTTTTCGTATTTTAGGGAAGGGTCTATAGGGTGTTCAGGGTCTCACTGCGATCCTGCTGTTTACAGCCCCCTAAGCATGCCACCATGCCCAGTCTCAATCTCAGTCTCAGCGTGCTCTAAGGGCATGGCAGACCCTGGGATCAAACTCCTGAACTCCTGGCCCCTGAGCCACCTTACTCGTGCTTTGATCTGTTGAGCTATTTGGCCAGCCCCCTCTTTAAATATTAAAAAGAAGAAAAAGAAGAGGCCAGCATGGGCCCTTCACCCCGAGACCCACAGTTCTCAGGGCTGGCCAGGGTGTGCTCTTGAATCCAACCAGGCTGGGCACAAGAGACCACAAAGGCCTCTGGAGGGAGGAGCCCTCTGCCCTTTCCTGCCCACACCCTGTCCCCAGTGAATGAGCTCCTGAGGGTAGACGTGGCTGGAGCATTCTGCCCAGGCCTCCTCAGGAAGGAGAAGGCTCAGTGGCAGTGGTGGCGGCAGTGGTGGCTGCAGTGGTGGCTGCTAGAGTGGCCCTTGGTCTGCCCCAGGGCAACAGGAGCACAGGCAAAGTGGCCCTAACAGCAGCTGAGGAATGCAAGCCCAGGACGGGAGCCCAGGGTAGGAGAGGGGGGAGCTGGGCTGTGGCTGAGCTTCAAAAGAGCAGGCAGCAGCTGCTCAGGGAGGGCCACCCTCCACTGGCAGCCCGGACACCATCAGAAATTCCACCCAGCCCAGACAGCAGATGGGATTGTTTAGAGCACTTACCCTGGCAGGCCACTCGCCCAGCCACAGGCTGCTCCTCCTCCTCCTCCTTACCTCCTCCCTTCGAGTTCCCTAGCAGCAGCCTCCCCTCCAGGCCAAGAGCACCCAGAGGCAGCTGCCAGGTAGCCTCTCCCCATCTGACACTGTCACTCACCCATGTCCCCAAGTGCCCCCACATGTACTCTGGAACTCGGGGGGGGGGGGGCAGGGAGGCAGGAGAAACCCTGGGTTCTCACTTCCAGATAGTATGGGGTCAAAGTTCAAAGAGCTCAGTGGTTGCAAAGCTGGGATTTGAACCCAGACCCTGAGACTCCTGGGCCAGGGCTCTCTCCTTGGGCGCCATACACACAGCATGCTGCCACCCCTACACCTCGCCCAATTGACACACCAACTCATTCACACAGTGCACCTCATGCACACTCAACCAGGCCCCTCCTTAGCCACAGCTCAGACATCTTGCCACGAATTTCTTCGAACTCTCCCATCCAGCCCAGGTACTCAAGGGGTTCCTCTCTTCCCTCAACTCTGAATCTGTGTTTTGGAAATCGCCACACTCCTACATGCATGTGCAGGCGTGCACATCCTGTGCACATACACAGCACCCCCATCCAGCCCAGAACAAGCTGTCCCCTCCCTGGGCCAATGGCAGAGCCAGATGAGGCACAGGATCGCCCTTGTCTCTTCCATCCGTGCCTGCAACGGCTTTTATAGCTCTGAGGTCAGGCTGACCCGACTTGCAGCAAACCTGGCCAGAACCAGGCAGAGGCATGCCAGCCAAGATGCTGGCTTCCTGAGGGCCACAGGCCCAGCTCTGGAGGGAGCATGGAGGGGTCTCAATGGCCCTCAAATCTGACAGTTGGGGGGATAGGAGCTCCCAGAACCACTGCCTTAGTTTCCACTTCTAGAAGATGGAGAGCAACAGTCCCTGTCTAGTCTGTTGCTGCAGTCCACACAAATGCACAGATATGGGTGGGATGGTGGAATGGAGCAGGCCCAGAGAAAGTTACCACTGTGCTAGGCACAGACAATGATTCCATCTCAAGAAGGTCAGTGTGTCCCAGTCCCTCAGGGACAGACAGACTTCAGCACTCACACTTTCTTTCACTGTAGAACCTGCACACCTTCCTTCAAGTGGGACCCTCAGGGGCTGGGGAGATAGCTCAGTAGAATAAGTGCTTGCCTGGCAAGCACAAGGACCTGAGCTGAATCCCCCCCTTTGCGCAAAAAAAAAAAAGTGGGACTCTCAGCATACGTTTGTTGCTTAAGACATTAAACAGAATTCATAATGTCTTGCCCAGCCCGGCAATTATGCATTTAATTTTTTGTGTGTGGATACCGGGAATCAGACTCAAGACCTTCCACATGTCAGGCAGAGGCTTGAGCCACTGAGCTACGTCCCTGGCCCTCTAACCTGTCCTTTAGTGGGCACTAGGCAAGGTGTTCCTCATGTATCTTGTCATCTAATCATGAGGACAGCGTAGGTCGGTACATTGTCACCTTTTTCCATTGTCACCTTTCAATGTCAGGCATTTTACAGTGATAGGTGACCAGGATTACACCCCCTCCAACCTTCAAAGCCTTATGGAAACTTCCAAAAATAGCTAGACATTTCTCAGTCCTTGGCTCCTTTAATGGTCGCCATGACAGCAGGGTATATTCAGCTAGTGCTCAGACATTGCGGGGAAGGAGTACACATGCCAGGCCCCCTGAGGCACCACAGACTCCCGCAATGTGTTCTAAAGCCTGGGTTTAACCTCTCCTGCGTTCATATCCCAAGATGTTCAGACCTACGCCTCACTGCAACTAAGATAGCTTCAGGAAACTGGAATACACTTTCCTGCGTGCAGTCAGGCGGTACTTCACAGTATGTTGGAGGAGACCACTAGAATCCGACTCCCCTGGGGGACTTGTTAAGGAAACATGGTCTTCATCCCACTATTACATGAGAATTTCTGGGGGTACAGCCAGGAAATCTGCATCTCAACAACCGCTCTGGGCCACACTGATGCACACTCCAAGGACCACTATCTTACAGGTGGATGCGGTTTGGGGATCTGGACAATAGTTCTGCATCCATCACAAAGTAGTGAAATGATCTTAGGGAAGTTGATTTACCTCCTGGGCCTCAAGGCTCCCCAGAAAATAGGCAGACAGGATTACATGAGCCCCAAGACTCTTTCTGCCCCTGAGAGTGCTGCATCTGCTCTTGAGTCCCCCACGACCCATACAGGTAGGAACTCACTTTCAGCGGTACTAGGTCCTCATACACTCTAGACACTCATTACAGAGAGTTCCTGTCTGGTTGATTTAGGGAAATCTGCAAAAAATACTTCACCTCTTAGCCAGGCCCTAAACAAATGGCTTTTGGATTATCCACGCCACCTCCTTCCTTCCTGAAACATCATTTTCCTCATTCCAGCCGTCTCCCTCAGCCAACCAGGACTCTGTAAACATTGGTTTCGTGCACACCTGGGCTTAGTCAACAGTCATTAAACAAAGGCACTGCCAGAGCCACCCTGCAAGCTCACACTTGCCCTGGGCTCGCACTGGCTCCACGCCTCATGGGAAGCAGCCAGCCTGGCTGAGTGGATGGACAGTGAGTTCCCTTGCCCCAGCCCTGGGGGAGCAGAGGGCTGTGCTGGGTAGAATGGCCACCAAAGGGATGCAAGCTGATCCAGACTAAAGAAGGGACGTGAGGAGCAGCCAGCAGTTGCTGGAACCTTCCAAAACTAGCTTGATGTTCTCCATCTGTGGCTACTTCAGTGATCACCATTAAAGCAAAATGTAGTCAGCTAGTGCTCGGATAATGCTGGTACCGACCAGACAGTCCTGCCACGCTACCAGTCCTCAACAGGGGAGGAGTGGGGGTTGTTAGATCCACTGCCTCGACTGAATTCAGATAGGTGTGCCTTTGCCCACAGCAAGCTTGTGTGTATAAAATAACCGAAGGAGAAGGGCCCACAGGAAAGGCAAGAATGTGAATCTAGCCTCCCCAGTGGAAAACATCTGGGGACTGTAGGATTTGCTGATTCTCATCATTTAAGAAACCCAAAATAGATGACCCTCTCACTCTGACCGCGCTGACTGTCCACCGTGACGGTGCTTGCTGGGTACGTGGGGCCTCATGGTGCGCAGTGCCGTAGGACGTGCACGAGCTCTCGCCATCAGCCAGGCTACAGACTATGTAGCTCAGGGGAAGCCCCACAAAACTCCCAGGAGGTAGGAACTATTATTTTGCAGTTGGGAAAACCGAGCCATAGAAGACCCAGAGATTTCACAGTCTAGAAGTTAACAAGTCAGGACTCTATGCTAAATCCCACACTGCCGGCTACCTCCCACACAGTCATCCACTTTTTTTTTTTTCCTTTGGCAGAACCCGGGATTAAACTCAGGCCCTTGCACTTGCTAGGGAAGTGCTTATTCCATTGAGCCATCTCTCCAGCCGCATAGTCATCCGCTTATAATAATGTACGTATGTGGGGGCAGGTACTCGGGGCGACCCTGGCCAAGGTCTCCCTCCCATCCCCACTGGGTTGGGTGGGGAGCAGGAGCAGGAAGATGAAGGGAAATGGGGACATCCCAGCTCGAAACTGCACATGCGCCTCTTCTGCCACAACAGTCCCAGGCCTGGAGAGGGACCTCACCAGCTCCACTGCAACTCTGAGCAGGGCCTGCCTGGCCTGGCCTGGCCTGGCCTCTTCACAGTATTCCCATCGCAGCCGCCCTGGGCAGCAGCCAGGGTGAGCTAGGCCAGGCGAGAGGAAGTGGCCACACTTGAAAATCATTAGCATGCAGCCCTGGGCTTGGGCCTTTGTTCTTGAGCAAGGACTGTAGCATTTCACTTTCAGGAAGGAGCTGGGAGGGTGGGGCAGGCTGAGAATTGCACAACCAAAAAGCGCAGGCTCAGACACACACAGGTCCCAGGTGGAGTTTGCTTAGACAGGCCACCGGCAGAAGGCGCAGGCAAACCACAGCTGATCACACATCGGAGGTGGGGGGCAGGAGGGAGGGGTGGGGAGAGAGAGGCTCAAACAGGCTGACAGTCTCCACTGCTTTTCCAATTAGAGAAGGCTTCCAGCTGAGGATAAAATCGGAGCTTGTGGTCAAATCTTCCAAGTTAGGGAAGCCAGACCTAGAGATGGCAAGAAGGGGTGCAGTCCAGCAAAGGCGAAGAGAACACTGCCTCCTGCAGCTCTGGGAAGGCTGCCCTGCTGCATCCCTGCTTCCCAAAGGGCTGCACTTCTCTTCTGATCATCAGGTGTCCTGCAAACCCTGCTCCACCCCCTTGTCCCAGATGGAGAAAAACAACTTAGTGGTCCCCAGCAGCCAGAACCGGAAGCTAGGGCAGCTTTATCAGGCTGTGGCCTTTTCGGTGAGAATAACCTCTTAGTCACCAGCTGTAGCCCCAGAGACTGTGAGTTAGTTAAGCTGGGGGGAGGAAGGGCTAAGGCTGGGGAGGTGAAAGGGAAGAAAGAAAGCAGGGTTACCAGGGGAGAGACCTCAGCTGCAAGGAAAAACCTGTTTCTAAAAATGAAATGCAAACAATAATAAAGCAGTGGTGAGCAAGCCCCATACAAGCTTTTGTCCCCAGAACTGTCCATGGCCACCCCCTGCCACCACCTGCAAGTCCACAAGAGACTAAGATTTAACTCTGCTTCCTCCTTGCACCTCTCTAGACTTTACCAGGGAGGCTCTTAAGGAAATTAGGAGGAATGGGGTCCTGGTCCTCTGTCAGTGACAAAGTGACAGCTTCCCTTGGGAGGGTCTTCTTACATTCTCACCCTCTCCCCACTGGACTCCCCCACCTCCTGGGCAGGGGTAGGGAGAGGGGCCAAGAATGGGCTTTTTGGAAGGAGGCTGTTCCCTTCTGTGCTGTGGGACCACACCACCACCCCCCCCCCAGAGAACAGGCCACCCAGCAGGTCCGGCTCACCCCCCTCAAAGCAGCTCTGTTTGCAAAGGGCTTTCGGGGACAGGAAGCAATAAACAGAGTCAAGCGGCCAAGATGCAGGGGCTGATTATGCAGTTTATGGATTTTCCAGGCCTCTGTGTACTCTCCCACCAGCTGCCCAGGGCTCTGCAGGAAAAGGTGCTATTGAAAGACCTGCTGGCCCCTGGCTTCACAGGTGGCCTTTCCTAGGCCTGACTGGATCTTTCTGAATATGTTGAGGGAACTGGTAACGTGAGGGCTCCCATGAACCACCACGGAAAACCACACACACACACACACAGAACTAGAGTCCAGCCTACTAATGACAACTACACACACAGGCTAGGGCTCACCTCTCCGCCCTGCTGGGAGTCACTGGACAGAGCCCTGTTGCTCCTAGAAGGGAGGGGTGCCTGGTGGTGACCGCCTGATGCTGGGCCAGGTGGGTGGCTCTCCTGCACAGAAAGCCAAGGCTGTGGGAAAGTGGTTCTGGCTTGGAGGTCTCTGGGGCACACGGCTCGGCTGGCACTGCACTCCCCACACAGGCCAAGAACTGAGGGAGAGGCAACTCGCCATAGGACACAGACAGAGTGGTTCAGGAAACCCAAAACAGGGAAATCTATGTCTCTCCCTACAGTGAGCAAAGAATAACTTGGGGATGGGTGACAACAACTGGGGATGTAAAATTTGCATCGTTTCTATAGCTTAGAAGTAATAATTTTTAAAACTTAAGTGCATTGTTGATAGGAGCATAATATGATACAGCCACAGTGAAAAAATCTAGGGGCTCCTCAAAAAGTTAGACATAGCTGGGCCTGGTGGCGCATGCCTGTAATCCCAGCACTTGGGAGGCTGAGGCAGCAAGATTGTTGTGAGTTCAAGTCCCGCCTAAGTTAAGGCCAGCCTGAACTACATAGTGAGACCCTGTCTCAAAAAGACAAAAAAAAAAGATAGACATAGAGTTCTCATGTGACCCCATGATTCTGTATTATGTATACCCCCAAAGAACTGAACGCTGGAACCTGAGCAGGTACCTGTGCATCTACATTCACAGCAGTACTGTTCACCGCAGCCTGCAGGTAGAAGCAATCCAAGTGTCCACCTACGGGTACATGGTAAACAAAACACAGTATGGATATTTGAAATAATGGAGGACCAGGGAAATGGCTCAGTGGAATAAGTGCTTGCCTGCCAAGTGCAAGGTCCTGAGTTCAATCTCTGGTACCACCAAAAAAAAAAAAAAAAAAAAGGAATATTACTCAGCAAACAAAAGGAGTGAAATCTTGATAAATGTTCTAATAATTTTGTTTATTTTGAGACAGGATCTCACTATGCAGTTGAGGCTGGGCTGGAACTCACAGTGATCCTTCTGCCTGGGCCTCTCAAATGCTGTGGGGACACGTGCACCACTATGCCTGGCTTAAATATTCTAATATGGATGATCTTTGAAAATATTATGCTAAGTAAAATAAGGCAGACCCAGCCCAAAGAGCAAATACTATTCGATTTCCCTCATGTGAGGTACCCAGAACAGGAAAATTCACAGAGCAAAAAGTAGAAGGGAAGTTTCCAGGAACTGGAAAGATGGCAATGGGGAGTTAGCGTTACTTGGCATAGAGTTTCTTTCTGGGACAATGAGAAAGTTCTGGAAATTGTTTGCACAACAATGTAAAGGCATTAAATGCCACTGCATTGAACATTTAAAAATGTTTAAACTGGGGGCTGTGGAGATGGCTCAGTACAATAAACACTTGCCTGGCAAGTACAAGGGCCTGAGTTCAATCCCTGGTTCCACAAAAAAAATGGGGACCAGGGAGATAGCTCAGTAGAATAAGTGCTTCCCTGGCAAGTGCAAGGGCCTGAGTTCAATCCCTGGTTCTGAAAAAAAAAAGGATAAAGTGGTAAATCCAATATAAGGCATATTTTCAGCACAAGAAAGAGAGAGAAAGGAAAGAAGGCAGAAGGGAAGAGGGAAAGCCATATAATTAAGGCAGGACAAGGTCCTGGGTTTTAGACCCTCAATTCCTGGGCAGAAGGGGGCACTACTAGGGCAATGTAGAGAAGGCCACCAGCGCACAGGAAATCCTGGCCTACACAGAGGGGCTCTGTCCCCATCTGCACCAAGTGGGCTGGGACACAATGTCAGCCTTGTTGGAGAAGACTGTTCACATGGCCTGCGGAGTCACACATACTGCGGGGCTGGAGGGTGGCAGCGCAGGGATACTTTAGGGACATCTGTAATAGCTGAGTTGTGATACCTGAGAAAAGGGGAATTAAAATGGTCAGCACACCAAAAAGGAGGCTGTATCGAGCACTTTGGACAGAAGGAGGGGAGGGGAGGGTGGGGGTGGGGGTGGACCACATCCAGATTTGGTGGCCAGCACTGCAAGCAGTACCAGGGATCAAACCTGTGTCCTTGTGCTTGCCAGGCAGTGACTTAGACTGCTGAGCTATCTCCCCAGCCTCTGAATGCCTTTTTTTTTTTTTTTTTTTTTTTTTGTCAGAACCGGGGGTTGAACTCAGGCCCTTATGCTTGCCAGGGAAGAACTTATTCTACTAAGTCATCTCCCTGGCCCCCTTCATGATTTATTGAATACTATACTGAACACACACACAAAAAAAAAACAGTTTATGGATTTGCACTCACACCCTTATGAATTAAAAAAAAACCCTGAGTGGAGCATGACCACGAAGCCCAGACTACCTGGACCTCGGTGCACTTCCAAGTGCTCACTCATATGGCTCAAAAATAAACTCATACATAACAGGGCCACAATGCAGCCACTCTGCAGGCTGAGGCAGGAAGAGGACAAGTTGGAGGCCAGCTTGGGCAACTTAATGAGACTCTGTCTCAAAATTAAACCTAAAATTAAAAGGGAGGGCTAGTGATATAGCTCCAAGGTGGAGTGCTTGCCTAGTATGTGCAAGGTCTTGGTTTCAATCCCAGAACTAAAAATAAAAAGAAACTCTTATAGAAAACAAAAAAGCAAAATCTGGTCTCCCACACCCTCATTTTACAAAAGGCCAAACCCTCTCTTACTTGAGGCTAGGTCATTGCATTCAGAATAAGAAATAAGATCCACCTGCCCACATACGCAGAGCACCTGTGGGCCGGCTGGTCACTTCTCAAGCATTGACTGACCCCTGTTCTCCCTTCCTGGACGACAGGCATGCAGGGAGCCCCATCAGTACTCACCAGGGTACCAGGCTCTGGGGCCTGCCACTGCCCAGGACAGGCTTCTTAGAGCAATACAGCTTCCTGAGGGCTTATCTGCTCATCTCCAGTGTGCAAGGACAGAGAATGGGGGTGCTGTGGTGAGTTATAGCTCGGCCTCTCTTAAGTAAGAACAATTCAGCAGTGGACTTCAGTGCATCTAAGGATTTCCTGAAACATGCTAGGTGCTTGGTGGTGGTGGTGGTGGTGGGGTGTGTGTGTAGAGAGAGAGGGACAAACAGATGGACAGACAGACAGACACCAAGACAGAGAGACAAAGAGGGCAGGATGTTCTAAAAGACCCTGACTTGACACTGGCATTTCAATTTTGCCTCCATTTGTACTGTCTAAAACTGTAGTCACTACTTGCCCATGGCAATAAAAATTTTCATCAGAATTAAGCAGAATTACAATTGCAGTCCTGTGGTCACACCGTCACACTCCTAACACTCGACAGTTCCTGTGCTGGGTATTTCAGGCCATTTTGAGCATGGCAGGGTGGTGCTCTGGGCAGTGCTATTCTGGAACCTAGAAAGCCTTCTCCTGTAGGAAAAGAAACCCTTAATTAACTGTCCCTGTGAAGGCTTTATTATAGCTACCAGGGGATCCCCAACTAAGGAGCCCCCCCAGGGCAGACACAGCTAGGATGGCCCAGCCTCATCCAAGATCTAAGCTCTCCTCTGTTTCCTGAGGAAGCAGAGCCGCAAGCAGAGGGGAAGTGGGGTCCAGTCAGAGCCCAGGCTTCAGAAGAGCTGGGGAGGAAGGGTATGCCCAGCACACAGGGCTCCTCCATTGCCCCCTCTCCTGGGTGCATCCACGCATGGCCCTAGCACTGCATCTCTGGGCTCCTCCACTGCAACCAAAGCCAGAGAATACTAGGGTTGAGATGAAAGTGGGCGAAGACAGGTGCTCATCAGAGGTGGAAATGCTGTTTCAGAGCTGGGCGTGGTGGCGCATGCCTGTAATCCCAGCACTCGGGAGGCTGAGGCAGGAGGATTGTTGTGAGTTCGAGACCAGCCTGAGCTACAAAGTGAGCTTAAGGCCAGCCTGAACTGCACAGTGAGACCCTGTCTCAAAAAAGACAAAAAAAAAAAAAAAAAAAAAAAAAAAAAAAAAAAAAA
>PVKA01031374.1:9892-26415 GCA_004027165.1 Ctenomys sociabilis | reverse complement strand
TTTTTTTTTTTTTTTTTTTTTTTTTTTTTTTTTTTGTCTTTTTGAGACAGGGTCTCGCTGTGCAGTTCAGGCTGGCCTTAAGCTCACTTTGTAGCTCAGGCTGGTCTTGAACTCACAACAATCCTCCTGCCTCAGCCTCCCGAGTGCTGGGATTACAGGCATGCGCCACCACGCCCGGCTTCATCACTCGTCTTTGTGATTGGTCCTGGCAGCCTCTACCAGCTCAGCCACCACTCCATCTTTCGCCTGTACCACTGTGACCGGGCTGGGGGTGCAGGCCTGCTGGGGCACCAACTTTCCTCTTTATCCTTCCAGGTGTAGGAGCCAGGAGTGGATCCCCATCAAAAGGCACAGAGCTGGCCAGAAGATGAGAGACAGAGCTCCTGTCTTGTGTGACCACTACCAGCTGAGCCTGCTGCTCTCCAGATAGACAATGATGCCACTGATCCTTCTTCATGGGACACACAGTCTCGGAGGGGCACATGCCCTGGCCATAGGCTCTTTCTTGACCCCAGTCAACAGTCAGCTGCTTGCTTTCTTCCTTTCTTTTTTTGGTAATGAATTTGGGACGTTGTAATTGCCAGGCAAGGGATATGGAGCCGAGTGATATCCCTGGCCCCTTCCTTCTTTGAGACAAGGTCTTGCTAAGCAGTTCAAGCTGGCCTTGAACTCCTAGGGCCATGGGTGGTGTTGCATGTCTGTAATTCTGGCACTCAAGAGGCAGAGGCAGGAGGATCTCCACCAGTTGCAGGCCAGCTTGGGCCACGTAAGCAAATTCAAGGCCAGCATGCACGACCTTGTGAGACCTTGTCTTAAAAAACTAAAACCCAGTTCAGTGGTAGAACACTTACATAGCATGTATAGGGCCCTGGGCTCAAGCTCAACCTCAGGGTGGGAAGGAGGAGGAAAGCCAAAGTTAAATTTTATGTATGTATGTATGTATTTATTTATTTTTTGCGGATCCGGGGATTGAACTCAGGCCCTTGTGCTTGCCAGGCAAGTGTTTATTCCACTGAGCCATCTCTCCGGCTCCTCCGAAGTTAAATTTTAATATTGAGTTTCATACAGACTATTTCTAAATAATTTCCTCTTTAACATGGGAATACTATTCACTTTTGTTTATTAAATACTTTTTATATTGAATACTTAGAAAGTCAACAGTAGGCAAAGTTAAATGCTGTGTCAATTTCAAACACTGTGTTTTACTAAAAAACATATTGCTAAGTTTATACATCTTTCTTTGTGTTTTTTTTTTTTTTGGTGGAACTGGGGATTGAATTCAGGCCCTTGAGCTTTCCAGGCAAGTGCTTATTCCACTGAGCCATCTCCCTGGTCCCAAGTTTATACATCTTAAAATGTAGGTTCTAATTTTTTACTTGCATTAGACACAAAAAAAGAATTTCAATATATACTCTAATTTGTTACCTGATACATTTCTTTTCCAAAAAGGTAATCCCACACTTGTCGTTGAACATCCCAGTTTACCAGGTAGCCCTGAAAAGAAAGTTTAATAAACTTAATTATCAATAGTATTAGAACAGGGCTGGGGAGATGGCTCAGTAGAATAAGTGCTTCCCTGGCAAGTGCAAGGGCCTGAGTTCAATCCCTGGCTACACACACACACACACACACACACACACACACACACACACAAGAACACTTAAAATTTTTTTTAATTCATTTTAATGAGAAAAAAAGATAAAAAGCAATGAACCAGTTTCAAAACAGGTTAGTATGACAGTGACAATAACTAATATGTTGCATATTGTCTTCATAGTAGTTATTCAGAGTACAAGATGTAGACATATCTTGTCTAAACAATATTAGTACAAACCTTTCTTCTCACTGAACTAAGAGAAAGTAGTTGTATATCTATCCTTATACACACACACACACACACACACACACACACACACACACATTATTTCAGTACAAAATGGTCCTTTATTTATATCTCCCTTTTTCGTTTTGTCAGAGATACGTGTTCCATTAAGAGCAATTTTAAAAAATCTGATTAATATTAATTGTAAAACACTCTAGTTCTTTATGTCTAATGATTTATGTGTATGTTCTTTATGTCTATGTCTAATGTAAGTTTTGGTCTAATGCTGTGGCAATTTCTTCTTTTTTGGGGGGGGGGGGGCGGCAGAACCAAAAAAAGGGATTGAACTCAGGCCCTTACTCTTGCCAGGGAAGTGTTTATTACATTGAGCCATCTCCCCGGCCCCATGCTGTGTCAATTTCAAACTAATTATATTGCTATTTTTGTCCTTAAAGAAGTTAAAAAAAACTACACATTAACAATAACCAAAATGTGAATGATGCACTAATATAAAGAAAAAGTATTTTCTATACTTTTCTCTTAATGTGCGTGATAGCACCTATATAAATTTAACAAAAGTAGGGCCAGAGAAATAGGTCAGCAGACTTAAGCGCCTGCTTTGGCAAGCACAAGACCCAGAATTCAATCCTCAGTAAAGATCC
Source organism: Ctenomys sociabilis (assembly GCA_004027165.1). NCBI lineage: Eukaryota > Metazoa > Chordata > Mammalia > Rodentia > Ctenomyidae > Ctenomys > Ctenomys sociabilis. Next base: position 23,931 of record PVKA01031374.1, on the reverse strand, counting down.
CTGGTACTGCATGCCATGCCAGCCCCGCCCCCAAGGCACAGTGAACTACCAATCCAGGTGTTACCGGTGGTGCAGCCTAAAATCCCAGCAGTGGGGAAGCTGAAAACAGGAGGATCATTACAAGTCTGAGCTGTGCAGTGAGACCCAAATACATAAATGAAAATAAATAAATTTTAAAAAAGTAAAATTTAGAGGCCAGGGAGATGGCTCAGTGGAATAAGCGCTTCCCTTGCAAGCACAAGGGCCTGAGTTCAATCCCTGGTTCCTCAAAAAAAATAACTAAATAAAAAATAAACAGTAAAATTCAATATTCAAAATCAACAGCTAAATAATGGCCATTTATTTATTTGTTTGTTTGTTTGTTTATTTATTTATTGTCTTTTTTGAGACAAGGTCTCACAATGCAGTTCAGGCTGGCCTTAAGCTCACTTTGTAGTTCAGGTTGGTCTCGAACTCACAACAATCCTCTTGCCTCAGCCTCCCGAGTGCTAGGATTACAGGCATGTGCCACCATGCCTGGCAATGGCCATTTATTTTTACCATGGCAATTTAATTTCAACTTTTGGTTTTAAACAGGTCTTGGTTAAAATTTAAGTCAACTCTTCTCAGAAATCCAAAGTGTCTATACAAGACTATATAACTAAAAATCACATTTCAACTTAGATTTCTAATGCTACAAATGACGCATGATTGCATTACCTTTTGAAAAGGAAGGATGTAAAAGAGTCCTGAAGGGTCTTTTATTTCATCTATCTGGTTAGCAGTAAATGTTTTAAGACGCGCTGTTTTTGACCGGAATTGACAATTAGGAATAACCCTAGAACAAAGAAACACAATTATTCCCTAAATATTTACTTCTTCAAAATATCTTCCCTTAGCCACCACCCTCAGGGCAAAAAGGACATCCAAAACCAGTGTTTCTCATTCTGTCTAGAAACAATTTTTTTTGTGGATCCAGGGATTGAACTCAGGCCCTTTTGTTTGCCAGGGAAGCACTTATTCCACTGTGCATGCCTGTGATCCCAGCATTTAGGAGGTGAGGAAGGAGGATCACTGCAAGTTCCGGCCGGCCTGGGCTACAAAAGTGAGTTCTAGGCCAGCCTGAACTGCACAGAGAAATGGTCTCCAAAAGACAATAATTAAATAGAAATCCTTAGATGTGGGTGTCAACCCTGCTACTGCACAGATGAGAGTTGGGTTTTTTTCCTTTTTGGTATTGGAGATCAAACTCAGGACCTTTTGCTTGCCCGGCAGGTGCTTAAGCCACTGAGCTATCTCTGCAGCGGAGAGTTACGTTTTGACAAAGGTCCTAGTCTGTTTATTTTTTATTTTTTGCAATACCAGGGTTTGAACTCAGGACTCTGAGCTTGCAAGGCAGATGCTCATGCACTGAGCTATGTAGCTCCTCTTCCTGGTTTTAGTGTCAAAACTCTCAATGTTATTCAGGGAAGGGCTGGGGATACAGCTCAGTAGCATAAGTGCTCTACCTAGCAAGCACACAGTTTTGAGTTCAAACACTGGTATAAAAAAAATTAGTCAGGGGATGGATTCACAAGTTCACAATTCTGGCCTAAAATTAAATTTTCATAAAGCTAAAGATTTTCAATAAGTCAAAAGGATGTTGGCTTTCCTGACGATATCCTACCCGGCTTCCTCTATGACACACTTTTATCTCATTTTTTCCTATTTCACCCAGCTAAAGCTTGCTCTGCAGAGCTAGTTTCTCCTCACTCTTCACTTTTCCAAGGAACTCTGCCACTGCTTAATTTTTTATTTTTATTTTTTTGTGGAACCGGGGATTGAACTCAGGCCCTTGCACCTGCCAGGGAAGCACTTATCCCACTGAGCCATCTCCCCAGCCCACTGCTTAATTTTATTTATTTATTTATATATTTATTTAATGTCTTTTTGAGACAGGGTCTCACTGTGCAGTTCAGGCTGGCCTTAAGCTCACTTTGTACCTCAGGCTCACAACAATCCTCCTGCCTCAGCCTCCCAAGTGCTGGGATTACAGGCATGCGCCACCACGCCTGGCCCCCCACTGCTTAATTTTTTAAAAGACACCTAAGGATACAGAAGTAGAACGACTTTTAGATATTGTCATAGCCCATCATGAACTTACACTCTGAAAAGGGGCAAATCAGTGCTATTATCACACACACAGGTATGTACGTGTATATACACCACATTGGGAGCACACTATACAAATGTTCTGTGTCTGCTTATTGCATTTACTACATACAAGTACCATTTCCCCTATATGTTTAAGTATTCTTTGAGAATATAATTTTAAGCCAAAACAACAAACAAACAAACAAACCAAATACAGTCTGCAGTGACATGTCCTTGTAATCTGAGGTACTCTCACAGTGTCACTACTCAGAAACTCTCACAGGAAGGCTCCACAAGCCTGCAGTTTAAGGCTAGCTTGGGCAATACGGTGAAACTGTTTCTTAAATCAAGAGACAGAGTGAGTGGGGGAACAGAGATAGAAGGGTACATACCAAGTAAACACAGGTGCAGTACAGCCCAAGGGCACGTGAGAGCTCAGTGGACTAGCCACCTGCTTAGGCAAGCGCAGGGACCAGGGTTTTTTTTTTTTTTTTTTTTTTTTTTGCTGAACCGGGCATTGAACTCCAGCCCTTGGGCTTGCCAGGGCAGCGCTTATTCCACTGAGCCATCTCCCGGGCCCTGGGGACCAGGGTTTGATCCTGCATTGGCCCCAACGCCGGGCACGCTGAGCTGGTCACCTGTAATCCCAGTTGGAATTTTTATTTTTCGACGCTGACATTGTGACAGCACTATTACTATGACTCCGGGCTGCGTAAAGAGACCCTGGGCCTTTTTATTTTGCGGGTCATCTGCCACCTTGAAGAGCCAATGAAGCTTATAATCGCGTCCCCAAGAAACACAATACATACCAAATGTTGCCCAGCTTGGAAGGTTCATGAACCTTTCTTTGTCCTTTCCTGACGAATGTATCGGAAAAGCCTACTTTCCTTGGCTATTTTTTTTTTTTTTTGTTGTTGTTGTTGTTGTTACAAGATGAAATACAGCCCACTTCTGGAGCCCACACAGCCCAAACCAAACCAAAGTCCATTCCGTTTCCAAGCATCGCAACCACCAACCCGCTCCCACTAGAACATCCTTCTGGCTCGGGTTAGCGCTGCTGGGCGCGTTTGCATGCAGAACTTCTAGGTTCTTGTCCCTTGAGGAAACCGAACACTTACGAGACAGTTTCATGGCTGTAACCGATTTTAGCGTTGTACGCTCCGTTATCCAGCACTAAGGTCGTCATTTCGGAACGAGCCACACCGCACCTACAGTCGCTTTCCCTTCCGGGCCTTTCCGCTCAAACTTCTTCCGGTTCTGGAGGGTTTGGTGGGCGGAGCTTAGACAGCACTTCCGGTTACCCCGGCAACGGCAGACGCCAGAAACCAAATGGTTGCTCGTTCGGGTTTGGTTTGGTTTGAACGCGTTTTTTAATGCTAACTTGTCCAGGTGACGGCGAGATTCATCAAGAGGAGAAACATTCCATGGTTTTTCGTCCATGTGTTTGTTTCCTGACTCAGATTAACTCGCGCCTTCACGTTTCTTAACTCTAGTGCCCAGTGGGTATCTTTGAATAGCTTCGTTCCATACAGGAACATAAAATGCAAAAACATTCGCTGCGTGAGAGTTGGGTGTGAAGTGTCTAGCCTCATTTTCTTACACTACCCATCCGACTGAGGGATCCAAGCGTCATCAATTATGTATTGTTCTGTCAGCGTCTTTGCTTTACAACTCACATTTACACTTCCTTCTTCCCCTGCCACTTGTTTTTCAAGCTTAACTTTGGTGTCTTAGCTCAGAAGGGCTTGGTGACATCAGACATGCTCTTCCTCTCCATTCCCATTTTTTTTTTTTTTTTTTTTTTTGTCTTTTTGAGACAGGGTGTCACTATGCAGTCCAGGCTGGCCTTAAGCTCACTTTGTAGCTCAGGCTGGTCTCGAACTCACAACAATCTTTCTGCCTCAGCCTCCCAAGTGCTGGGATTACAGGCCTGAGCCACCACGCCTGGCTTCCATTCCCAATCCTGGAGTTAGGTGGCCTCCTACGTTTTCCTTTTATAGCAGTTAAAAAAAGGAAACATAACAAAGAGAAAGAATTTGGGATTGGAATCCAGAGCCTAACACAAAATGGCCATGCAGCCATGAAGATGATAAAGATTAATATTGAGTGTAAATTGTTCACATATACTAATTAAATTAATCTTTACATCTCTATGACATACGTGGAGCCCTCTAAATTAAAACTGTTGAGTGAAATCTTGGCTCTGCCATTGAATAGCTTGGACAAGTGAGTATTCTGCCCTGGGTCTTGTATATAAAATGGAGTAATATTAGGCACACTCCTTTAACTTTTTTTTTTTAAATTTATGTATTTCGCCAGGCGTGGTGGTGCATGCCTGTAATCCCAGCACTCGGGAGGCTAAGGCAGGAGGATTGTTGTGGGTTCGAGACCAGCCTGAGCTACAAAGTGAGCTTAAGATCAGCCTGAACTGCATAGTGAGACCCTGTCTCAAAAAGACAAAAAATAAATAAAAAATAAAATAAAATGTATGTATTTCGTACAGGATCTCACTACGCACACAGCTGAGACGCATGGCGATCTTCCTATTTTCAGCCTGGCCAGCGCTGGGATCGCAGGTGTGCGCCACACTTGGTCTCCTGGGGGTGGGGCACCTGGGGGTGGGGCCAGAGCCGCTCCAAGGTAGCTGGTCACTGAGCTTGTCTAAGCAGGCGCTTAGTCCACTGAGTTATCTTGCCAGCCCCTTTAGTGAACTTTTTAAGTCTTTATTTTTTGAAATTGTTTTATGAAGAATAAACAGTAAAAGTCCAGTACTGGGCAGAAGTTACCATCAGCATCCTCTTTTATCATCCAATTCATCCTCTTTTTCTACAGGTTTCGATACTCAGCTTGCTGTGCCCGCCTCCCCCGCCCCCCCCACCCCGCCCCCATGCTGAGACCTTGAATGAGACTGAGTGCAGTACTTGGGAGCCTGAAAAACCGGACGATACACTAGGAGTCCAATCTGTGTAGTGAGACCCTGTTGACCCTGTATCAAAACATTCACTGAATGTCTATAATTATCTAAATTTAGCCATTCTAGTTTCTCCAACTTAATATTAAAATGATAAAATCTTACTCTAAATAGTACACATTATAAAAAAATAAAATAATACATTGTGTATTTAATCTTCCGTTGTCTCTCCTCAACACTTGCATGCACTGTGGTTAAGAATATTCTTGGACCAAGGAGATAGCTCAGAATAAGCACCTGCCTGGCAAACACAGGGTCCTGAGTTCAATCCCTGGTACTGCTCTTGTTCTTGGCTTTAGCTATCACTGAATATATATGACTTCTCAACCAAAATCTCTATTCTCTCCCCCCTCCCCCCTTTCTGTATTGTGATTGATCCCTGGGCCTTTGTAATGAGCTACATCCCACTGCATGACCAGCCCAGCTTTGCATTTTATTTTTTGACAGCGTCACACTAAATCACTAAGTTGTCCAGGCTGGGTCCGAACTGGCAATAATTCTGCCTTGTTATTCAGAATGCTGGAATTACAGGCATAGTGGTAAATGTTTAACAACTGCATCCTTACAGGAAAATAACCCTTGATTTGTCATGTTTGTCGATTTCTATGGTGTGAATACTGTGTCTAGGCTGATTTCAAACTATACTGAAGGCACCAAACATAATCCAGAGGTGGGAAGAGATGCATGCAAATGGTTCTTAAGAGTCGGTTCAGCCAGGTGTGGTGGTGCATGCCTGTAATCACAGTAGTACTCAGGAGGCTGAGGCAGAAACATTGCTGTGAGTTCAAGGACAGCCTGGGCTACAAAGTGAGTTCAAGACCAGCCTGAACTACACAGCGAGACTCTGTCTCAAAAAAGAATACCTCCCCACAAAAAACCCAGAAAAGTGTCAACTGAACTAGTTGTAGCATAAATTGATTGATAAAATCTCTAAGTTTCACCTCATGCCACATACTCTCCGCTTGCAGGTTTTAGCATGAATAATCTCAATCACATAAATACTGCTTTTCAAATCAATATACAATTTGTCAATGTATGATTTTGAGAGCACTGAAAATATAACTCATAAATAATGAACATTTGGAATAGATTAAATGAGTTAACCTTTGGTAATTATTCATTATATATGTATATGATAGGATTTTGGTTTTTAAAAAATTATGCTTTGATAATTAACTAGAAATTAACAAATATGTAAGTTAACTTAAAAGCACTACTGAATTTATGCTAGTTTTGTGGTATGAATTTTTTCAATTCATGGAGAGGAACACTGAAATTATTCTTATTTATTTTCATAATAAAAAGATATAGTGGGCCGGGGAGATGACTCAGTGGAATAAGTGCTTCCCTGGCAAGCATAAGGGCCTGAGTTTAATTCCTGGTTCCACAAATAAATAAATAAATACATAAAAAGATATATTACACTAGACAGTGTAGGGTGACCTAGAGGTCTCTGGGATCTCCTTGCAGAGAGATTTGCATCCTATGATTCATATCCCAGGCCACAGGCTGCATATATTATATCTGTACTTATTTTTTAAAATATAGTATCTCATTGGCTCAGTGGAATGAGCACTTCCTGGCAAGGGCAAGAGCCTGAGTTAAAAAAACAAAACAAAATAAAACAAGAAAAACCAACCAAAAAACAAAAAACAGTATAGTATCTCATTTAATCCTAGAAAAACAATCAGCTAGGGATATACCTCATCAATATAAGTGTCTGCCTGGCAAGTCCCAAGTTTGATCCCTTGTAATGAAAAAAAAAAGATATAATTATTAATTTTTGAAGGTCTTTGATATTTACTATTTTGTAAAGGAATCCATATGTTCTAACCACAGTAGGCCACCTGTCATCTGTAGAAGCTATTATGACTTGTGTCTCAATGTCCCCCTAAAGCCTTATATAGTCATAGGGCTGTTTTATAGGCTGAGTCTAGAGTGTGTGATTGATTGGTGGTGCAATGCTAGAATTAAGGGTGCTGGGATTAGGGGTGGGTGACTGCTGGATCAGTTCACTGATTGGATTGGCACTGCCCTAATTCTGGTAAACCAGATACCACATAAGGTGCAGAGAGAGGTTTATCTCCCTTTTTTTATGTCTTTCTGAGACAGGGTCTCACTATGCAGTTCAGGATGGCCTTAAGCTCACTTTGTAGCTCAAGCTGGTCTTGAACTCACAACAATCCTCCTGCCTCAGCCTCCCAAGTGCTGGGATTACAGGCATGCGCCACCACGCCTGGCCTCTCCCTCCCTTCTTGCTTGCTTTTGCTCTTCTAGCGCCATCATGAGCTACTGCCCCTCTGCCATACTACCCTGCCTTGGAGCCAGCCAATTATGGTCTGAAACCTCCACCCATTGTGAGCTCAATAAACCTCTTCACCTTTAACTTCGGGTATTGAGCATTTTGTCTAAGCAACAAGAAAGTAACTAAAACACACTTTTGTTCTTTTGTGTCATTGTGCTTTACCTGGCTAGAACGTTCTTTTCAGGCATGGGACACAGGTAGGGGTAGAATGCCTGCCTAGAATGCCAGAGGTCCCAGGTTCTATCCCTAGAAACAATAAAAATAAAATTATCCTTTCTGCCTCATGAATAATAGAGTTAACGTTTTATTGTGCCTGACACTAAGTATTGTAATTTGAGTAGTTTAATCTCAAAACAACTTTATGAAAGTATATAGTAGTACCTCATGACTTAAGAGAGGTTGGATATATATTTTTAAATTTTCTTTTCACATAACTAAAAAATCTGTAGAGCTACATTTAAAATCCAATACTTTAATTTCAGGATCACTTATTTTTTAACAACTGAAAGCTGCTTATTATTTTCTTCAAAATAATACCTCCACTATAAATGTGTTTGTGAATGAGTCGCTCTGTGCCCATCCTTTCATGAGCTGATAGCTATGTTTCTTTCCTTTTCTCCTTTCCCTCATTCCAGTTTCTCTTCCATTAATGTTTCTTACTTGTAATAATTGTGGGGTAATATGGTCTCAAACCAAATTTTTGTTAAGTATCACCTTCCAACTAGCTTGTACTTAAAAGTTTGCCTCAGAGTCAATATTCTCATTGTTTTAACAGAAGTTTTTAATTGGATTTTATACTTCACATGTCAATGTATATTTTAAGAAAATCATGTATATCTGTTAGAGTTCAACTGTTTTCAAACAACTTCTAGACTAGCAAATACCATGTTTCCTATATTCTGAAAAGATATCTGTGCATATCCCAACATATATGCAGATTGAAGCCTGGGACTGTGAGAAACTTGTTCTGTGAATATTGAGATATTTCTACTAAATTTTAATTGTCTTTTAATGCTTTTTAAGTTGGAAATATTACTGAGACATTAGCATTGCTCAAGCCCATGGTTAACACAGAGGGTTTTGTTTTGTTATGGAGTGTGCCAGGAATTGAACTCAGGATCTTACACTTGCTAGGTAGGAGCTCTTCCACTGAGATACATCCTAGCCTTCTTCTCTTATTTATTTATTCATGCATTTCTGTACTTGGAATTGTACTCAGGACATTTTGCTTGCCAGGCAGGTGCTTATGCCACTGAGCTATATTCCCAGCTCTTTTTTTAATTTTTGTTTTTTTAATTAATTAATTTATTTATTTTTGCGGGACCAGGGATTGAACTCAGGGCCTTGCACTTGCCAGGCCAGTGCTTATCCTACTGAGCTATCTCCCTGACCCCTCTCTTTATATTTAAGAGGGAAAAAAAATGCAAAATTTCAAAATAGGAGAGTACAGTGCATACTGTTATCTTTACTCAGAGTACATGATATTGGTGTTTAATTGTTCAAGCAATATTAGCACAACCTTTCTTTTCAATAAGTTTTAATTCGATTAAAGAAAAAAAAAAGATTTGGTATGTTTTCCAGGTTGGTCCTGAATTCCTGGTCTCAATCAGTTCTCCTGTCTCAGCCTCCTAGACAGCTGGTAGTACAGGCACTGAACCACTAGACCCGACTCATATTTTCCATTCTTCAAAATGGCACCTGCCAAAAGGCTGGGCTTGTAGGGTTATGCATAACATCCCCCCCAACACATACCTTCCTGGTTCATCCCTCAGGAAACAGTGTAATCGCTTTTATTAAGACATCTCTCTGTGGTAATTTTCATCTCTGAAAAACAAGTTAGTTTGGGGTTTGGATGAGGTGGAGGCACAGGATTGTAAATTTTTCTCCTTTCGACAATTTCCTTCCTTTTTATAGAACTTTCAAGGCACATTTATACACTTCCTTTTTAGATACTACACCCCGGCAAGTGGGATGTGATTAACCTATTTTATAAATAATTAAGTGAGGATAAAAGTAACGAAATTTCTTGGAAGCTAACGGCTGGCAGATATTAGAACGAGGGCTTGAATTTGTGCCTTCTAATTTCTAGGTCTTAGACTCTATTAACACACGTTGCCAGCTTTTACTTCCCTGAGGATTGGAATAATTAGAGGAAGACATGAAATTTTAGCATTTAGCTAAGAGACAGAAGACCTTAGCAAATGAGAAAAACCCAGGGAGGCATATGAATACAGCTGAGTAGGTTCAATAGAGCAGGACAGCAGAGAAATTTATGGGACAGATAATTAAGTTCTGAGGAAATGAAAATGAGAAGTGGGAGGGATGGGGAAGTGGAGGTGGAAAGCGAGCCATGGAGGCAGAAAGAAGGCCTGAGAGCGGAGAGGGAGAGCAAAGCCACAGCGGGGTCCGCGTTGGCAGTCCAAGGACCCTTGGCAGCTCGCCCTGACGCGCTTCTCTGCTGAGAGTGGCGGGAAGCCTCCCTTGCCCGCCCCCAAGCTGAGCTGGCCCCTCCTCCACCCGCCCTCCTCCTGTTGGCCCCGCCCTATCCCCCCTGCCTTGCCCTCTCTGGCCCCGCCCCTCCTAACCCCCCTTCTGGTTTCTTAGGTGATGCTGCAGCCAAGATGGCGCTGGCGCCGGCCGCGGTGGCCTGAACGTCATGCTCCCGGCTCTCGGCGGGCTTACTGGCGGCGGCGGTGGCTGGGGCCTCAGCCGGAGCCTGGAGTCTTTCGAGTCTCTTCTGCGTTTGGTCGCCCTGGCACCCCTCCTCCGGCCGGGTGAGTCCGCTCAGGGTCAGAGTGGCGACGGCTCCGTAGAGAAGAGGCTGTGAGGTGCGGCGAGAGCGCTCGGCTCCTCGCGTCGCGGCACCATGGCCGGGATCATCAAAAAGCAGATCCTGAAGCACCTCTCCAGGTAAGTTAGCAACACGTCCTGGGACCTCCGCGGCCGCCTTTACCTCCGCTTTACCCTCCGCCTGGCGCGCGCTGGGGGTGGTCTGCGACCCGGGGCAGCTGGGTGCTGGGTGCGGGGCGCGTGGGGGGCGGGAGCGGGGGCGGGGGCGGAGGACCTTCGGCTGCCGAGATCGGCGGGGGCAGAGGTCGAAGCTACCTCGGGGCGGGGTGGAGGAGGGGGTGTCGTCCTCAAGCCCCGGCTGGATGGGCAGGCCTCGGTGCAGGGCGTCGGCGCGGTGGGGTCCCCGCCACAGCCACTTGCCTCGCGGTGCGCTCGGTCCCCAACTTGGCACTCGGGCTGGCGAGTCTTGCAGGGCGTGACTGTTTGCACAGTTAGGGTCGGATTTAGGTAAATAACCGGTTACCACTTTGACAAGTTGTTTCTGGGGTCCTTTTAGTCCCCCATCGTTCTTACTGAACAGTTTTGCGTCCGACACCCTTTTAACCAAGGAGTTAACATCTCTGATGATTAAACCTCCCTAATGTCATTCTTTCCGTTTCATGAAACAATTTTAGTCAGAAACATGACTCAGTAAACGGGCAGTTTGTTACTGTTCTTGGCTTCTCCACATTTGTCTCAAGACACAAGCTAAATGTATGATCTTGCTCCAACTTGGTAACAGTGAATTCAAAGCGTCTGGTTAGGATCCCTTTCTCTTCTCTGTTATTTGTAAACTGATGACTACTTTTAACTGTTTTTAGGGACAGACTTGGATATAATAACTTGTGTAGTGAGCATAACTCGTGATTTTCCAGGTTGTTTTATACTACAGGTGGTATATTAGGAAACAATACATAAGTGATTCAGCAAATACTTTCTTGATTTATGACGTTGAGTTTTTTTTTAAAGTAGCAAATTAGCGTTTATAAATTTTATGTTTCTTAATTTTATCACTAAATAGGAAATTCTTTCTAAAATTGTACATAGAAGCTGGGTGCGGTGACACAAACCTGTAATTTGGATGAGGCAGGAGTATCCTAAATTTGAGGTCAGCCTGAACAATTTAAATTTAGAGAAACCTTGGGTTAAAATAAAAAGAGGTTGGGAATGTAGCTTAGTGTGAAGGTCCTGGGTTCAGTCCTCAGTATACAATCAATCAATAAATCAATCAAATCAACCAACTATACACATGGTCAAATATTGATTTTTTTTTTTTTTTTTTTTTTTTTTTTGGTCTTTTTGAGACAAGGTTTCTTTCACTGCGCCTTTCAGACAGGCCTTGAACTCACTTTGTAGTCCAGGCTGGCCTCAAACTCTCAGCAATCCTCTTGCCTCAGCCTATCAAATGCTGAGATTACAAGCATGCACCACCACGCCCAGCTAAATATTGAACTCTTTTTGGAGGAAGATTTATCTCTTATTTGTTATTATTTTGGGAAAGTCTGGCTTTTTTTCTTCCACCTTTTGTATAATTCCCCCCACCCTTTCTCATACCCCATTTCACAAGAAAATTCAGCCCAAAGGAGAATGATTTTTACCCTTTTATTAGTACATAAAAGTGGGTTTCATTTTGGCTTTGTTTATTCTGTTCCTCTTCTCATAACTGAGTTGAATGCCTGTTTTCTCACAGTCCCAAGGATGATGGCGCATAGCTACAGCCACTCTAGAGGCCTAGAAGAAAATTTAATACAGTTAGTAAGTGCCTTTGGGCACTAGTGATTAATTCTCTGGTAGAATTTCATTTCAGAAGCACTTTTTTTTTTTGATATGACGAATTGAGCTCAGGACCTTCCACTTGCTGGGCAGGTGCTGTGCCTTGGGAAGGACTCTTAAAAAAATTAAGAACAAGGCGAGTGGCTGATGTCATAAAAAACACCCACATACTGAGAATTAAGTCTTTAGGATTATTATTATTACTATTATTTTGCAGTACCTGGGATCAAACTCAAATTTTTTCTATTATTTTTTTAAATATATCCAAGCCCAAGACAATGGAACTGGAGTTAAGAGTCTGTCTCCCTCTCTGTCTCCCTGTCTCTGTTTCTGCCTCTGTCTCTGTCTCTGAATTCAATTCCCGGTACCATTAAGCAAAATAAGAAAAAAGAAGCAGTAACATAATAGAAAAAACAAACTACAGGTTTTGATACATGGTAGTGATCAATATAGAAATGAAATTTTGAAATGATTGGGATGCTTAATTGTATAGATTATTCATTGTCATGAAAATGTCACTGTATTGATCTAGTTATCTGAAATACATTTTAATATGGTTTAACAGGAAATACTTAAAATGTTACTTTGGCTAATAGTCACTTTGCATAGTCTGTACATGCAATCTATATCATTTTCTCAAAGGTGGCTTTTCCTGACCTCAGTTTAAAATCTGTAGCTTTCATCTCTTCTGCCATAGTATATGTTTATGTATTCAGTGTTTTTCACTCAGCACTTGAATGAATATAAACTTCATGGAGGCAGGGATTTTTCTTTTGAAGCTGGCATAAAGTAGGTACTCAGTGCATGTTTATTGAATTGACCAATTTCCTTGTGATTTTAGGAAGCAATAATTGAATCATTGAATAAATATGGTGTCCTGGAAAGAAGGAACTAAGAAAATCACCTATTCTTTTGCCACCACCCCTGCCCCATTTTTACTGGGGGTTGAACCCACTGCCTTTGCACTGAGCTACATCCCCCCTCCATTTTTTCATTTTTGAAATTTGGAGGCAGTTCTTGACAAATTTCCAAGTTGTTTAGGCTGGGTTTAAACTTGCTACCCCCCCCCCAAAAAAAAAAGCTTGCTACCCTCTTGCCTGAGCCTCCCAGAGAGACAAGTCTCTCTGTGTTGTCCACCTTGCCTTGAACTCTTAATTATTCTGCCTAGGCTCCCAAGTGCTGGGATTTCAGGCTTGCCCCACCATGCCTGAAAATGACCTAGTTGTTACAGGGGAATATAGGGAGTCTACCATTAAAGGACTGTTTGTGAACCAACAAGAGGAAAAAAAATGTTAACTGTGAGCCTTGAGATTGAAGTATAGTGAAATTGCCAGATTAAAACTAGCATTGTTGCCCAGAAGTATGTATTTGATGTATTTGGTTGTTACAGGGTCTCACTACATAGCTCAGACTCATAGTGATCCTCCTATTTCAGCCTGCTGAGTGCTGGGATTACAGGCCTATGCCACTATCCCCAGACTCTGTGGCCAGCACAGCCTGCCCTGGTGGCAGGGCCCAGCAAGTGGTGCCGATTGAACCTTGGTCCCGGTGCTTGCCTGAGCTTGCCTAAGTAGGGGCTTCAGTACACTGAGCTATCTCGCTGGCCCCCCAGAAGCATATATTTGAGAAGCCATTATGTTGGAAAAATTATGAAATAGGAACAGTTAATAGATTAACAAATGCATTAAGTTAATGCTGACCTATTTAAGAAATATAAATCAATATAATTTTCTTTGTTTGCATTAATAAGTAGTTTACCTAGTTGACAAATCGTAATGGGGGACAGGAGATATGTACTTAGAGGGGGAGCAGGTTACAGTGTTTACACATTTGACATGTGGCTCAGGCTTAAAATCTCAGCACCCTGGGAGGCTGAAGCAGGAGGATTGTAATTTTGAGCAAGATTTTTCTCTCCTCTTGGTAGAGGACCACTTGAGCAGCTCTCCTTGAAAGGAGAGGAGGACCTGGAAGTGACTACTATACGTCTTCTCTTCCCCTCCCCTTCCTTTCCCTCCCCTCCCCTCTCTTCCCTTGTTCCCTCCCCTCCTT
>PVKA01031373.1:0-26333 GCA_004027165.1 Ctenomys sociabilis | reverse complement strand
ATTTTTATACTTTTATACTTTTCTGCTGGATGGTTAAGACCTAGGTAGATCAAAACTTATATACCAACACATGAACTTTATATTTCCTATGTGGTCATTGAAGTCTTCTCAGGGTTTATCTTGTAGTCCTGTACATTATTTTGTAGTTCCTTTGTCTGTGTCATCCATGTGGATGAGTCACGGCCAATGCTTGACCAGAAAGCTCTCTGTGAGAGCCTGAGAGAAAGTTTTCTCTTCATGTGACTCTCCCCAGGCACACTATAGAACTTCAATTTCTTTCCTCTGTGGCTCCACAATCTCCTTGCTCATAAACAATTAATTTGAATATGCAATACAGCAACCATTATTAAATTCCTATTACTTTGTTTAGTGAAATTTTGTATCATTTATAATGCTGTTTTTTTCTATTACTATATTGTATTCTATTCTGTAGAAATACGGTTTGACCTGAAAGATTTTTGGTTATCTTTGGACAGTTCTTAAGTTGACAGTGATTGTAGAGGCCAGTTTTAATAGTTTCAAAAAGAATCAGAGAAATTTTGATAAAAAATAAAGAGCAGAAAGCTCACAGAAAGCACTTTGGGTGAGAAGTTGATGCTTTTTAAAATTCCATTACTTTTATTTTTAAAATCAGATGTAACTCAATTATTGTAGGGAAATTTCAAATGTACTAATATGACCTTCTACCACTTTATAATAAATCTCATAAAAATGGGTTATAGTCTTACTGGATGTACTTTTAAAAGACTAATTGTTTGAGAGGAAAAAATAAAGTTATCTTAGAAGCCACTGGGGCTGGGAAGATGGCTCAGTGGAATAAGCGCTTCCCTGGCAAGTGCAAGGGCCTGAGTTCAATGCCTGGTTCCGCCAAAAGAAAAAAAAAAAATATTCTAAATTTTAGAAGCCACTGATTGAGAAAAAAACATAGCTGGGTAAATATAAGAATATAGATTTTTAATATGTGCAAACTGTCAAGATGATGAATATAGAAAAATCTAGCCCTGGCCAAATGTGTTCTTGGCAGCAGAGTAATTTCAAGTGGGGAAAACCCTTAAACTAGTTAAGGGATAAGACAGATTCTTAGGATCCAGATAAAGTACTTGTGGTGAACTTGGTTTGGAGTATTGCAATATGCAATTCTACACCCTACTTTGTATTTTGAGCTTTTAGTAACTCAAGTCACTAAAATCCCAAGAGAGAGGACATCTTGCATACACATCTGGAGTACAATATGGCTCCATGTGCAAAAGGCCTCTCCACTACCTACGAGAGAAAACAACTCTCTTGTGATACTGTAAATAATGGAAGAGGAACAGTCTTCCTTCCTTTTCCCCAGAGAATTAAGAGTAGATCACTGCAGCTTTGAATGCTAATACAGCACTCGGTGGCAAGCAACGTGGAAGAGAAAAGGAAATGCTTCTTCATTTTTCTGGATACTAACTGTACCATTGGGAGGGAGACCTGCAATTTTAGGTGAGATCAGGTGCATTCAGGGTGGTATGGCCATAGACAAGACCTTTAATTTGAGGAACAAAAATCAACATTAAAATTTTCTCACATTAAGTTAATCTTGTAAGATTGCTCTAAGTCACATTAAGAACCTCTACCTGTTATGATATGGTAGACTATGGCTATAATCCCAGCACTAGGAAGCTGAAGCAGGACGATCGTTGGAAGTATGAAGATGGCTCGTATTTTGGCTTGAATTTAAGACCATCCTGAATTACATGTTTCAAAAAAAGAGCTCTGCTTCAGGAGTGATTTAGTATTTTTTAATCCCAGGAATCCATCTCATGCCTTTTTGAAAACTGTGCCTGACAACCTGGGTTTCTCAATGTGCTTTTTGTGCTCTAATGAAGCTGCTTGCTATTCTCTAAGCATCATTGCTTCTTCCAAGCTCTGCTAGAAATCTTCATTTGTCTTTCTTCCTTTCTGACCATATTTTTATGATATATTTTAAATACCACTTCTAAGCTACTAGAATTAATACACAAACTGAGTAGCATAATAGGATACAAAGTCAATACTCAAAACAC
The DNA here is from genome assembly GCA_004027165.1 of Ctenomys sociabilis. Taxonomy (NCBI): domain Eukaryota; kingdom Metazoa; phylum Chordata; class Mammalia; order Rodentia; family Ctenomyidae; genus Ctenomys; species Ctenomys sociabilis. Next base: position 24,297 of record PVKA01031373.1, on the reverse strand, counting down.
AATAGTATTCCTCTACACATATAACAAACAGACACGGAGGGAAATTAAAGAAACAATACCTTTTACAATAGCACTGAGGAAAATGAAATATGTTCTAATTAATCCAAATAAAGCAGTCAAATATCTTTTCACAGAAAATTCCAGTATTCTGAAAAAAGAGAACACAGAGTATTTTAGAAAATAGAAATATATTCCCTGCTTCAGGATAGAAAGGACCAACAGTGTGAAGATGACCATACTCCCTCTATTGCTGTACCAATTTAATGTGATCCCTATCAAACTACAACCAACATACTTTACAGACACGGACAAATCATTCCTAAAATTGATTTGTAACCAGAAATGACCTAGAATAGCGAAGTCAATCCTGGGCAACAAAGACAAGGCAGAAAGGATTACAGTTCCTGACTTGAAATAGTACTACAAAACTACTGTGATAAAATCAGCATGGTACATCCAATGAAACAGACTTGAAGATCAATACAATAGATTAGAAGATGAAGAAGCCTCTATGAACACACGCAGACACCTGATCTTCGACAAAGGGGCCAAACATGCTTACTGGAAGACAGATAGCCTCTTTAATAAATGGTGCTGGAAAAACTGGCTCTCTACATGCTGAAAACTAAAACTTGGCCAAGGTCTATCACCATGAAGTAAGCTAAAGTCAGAATGGATTAAAGATCTAAACATTAAAACAGAAACACTAAATCTCCTAGAAGAGAAAGTAGTAGGAACCCTTGAAGACTTAGGGGTAGGCAAAGATTTCATGAACAAAACTGAAATTGCACGTGAATCACTTGAAAGAATTAACAACCCAGACATCCTCTTATAGAGAAGTTTTTGCAGGTCAAAAGAAATTACTAACGAAGGGAAAAAACAACCCACAAATTTGGAAAAAACCTTGACAAATAAGCACTCAGACAAAAATCTGTTCTATAGAATTTATAAAGACCTAAGCAACATTAGGGCCCTCAAATTTAAAAACCCAAACCGGAAATGGGAATCCGAGATGTACACACACTTCTCAGAGGATGAAATTAAAGAAGCGAATAAATATATGAAAAAATGCTCCACATCATTAGCCATCCCTGAAATGCAAATTAAAACAACACTGAGATATCATCTCACTCCAGAAAACAATGGTTATCATAAAGAAATAAAGGGGGAAAAGGAACTATTCTCCACTGCTGGTGGGAATGTAGACTGATACAACCATTACAGAAATCAGTGTGGAGACTGCTTAAGAAACTAGGGCTGGAAATCCCATTCAAGCCGGCAATCCTCCTACTGGGAATTTTCCCAGAGGATCTAAAAACATCATATCATAATGATAGATGTGCACCTATGTTTACAGCAGTAAAATTTGTAATAGCCAAATCTTGAAAACCACCAAGATGCCCATTACCTGAGGAATGCATGAAAAAGATGTTGTATTTTTATACAATGAAGCATTACTCAGATAGAAAGAATTACAAACTTAAAGCTTTCATATTTAAGTGGATGTCACTTGAAGATATACTCATAAGTGAAGTAAACAAAATCCACATGTGTAAATATCATATAGTCTCCCTAGTATAAGAACTCAAAAGAAGCAATACAAATAGAAAGGTATAACATAATTAAAATGAAAGTGAGAACTTGAGGGTTAGATAATGAAGAGAGAGCAAGGAAAAAGTTAGGAAATATGACAGAGGCAAAGCCATACATTTATATGTACAAGAAAGGTAAGGCAGTGATCCTGAGAATCTTTAGAAAGCTTTCAAATCTAGCAGGTAATTGGAAGGATTTGCACCCTGACTCACTATACATGCTGATATCTGTGAACTAAGCAACTACACTGAAGATGGCAACGTGTAATGGTAGGGCATGCTTGGAGTGCCTGTTATTCTGTTCTGAATACGAGCTGCTTGTCATAACACTCCAGTTGCTGCCATGCTGTCTTTCTAGTAGATGTTTTTTCAAAAAGAAAGGGAATGGTGACCGAGAGCAGGAGATAGGAAAAGAGGTGTTGTGGACCTGTGCTGCTACAATGCTATATATATGGTTATATTCCTAAACTTCTGTGTAAAAATAGGTAATTGTTTAATTCCTATTTTTAAGATACATTTTAATTTTTTTCTTCACATGCTATAGGGACTTAAAGTTTAACATATTAATACTTGATGAAAAATACCTGTTCCATGTTATGCCTACGATGCTTGATACTCAGAAATATAGTGAGCTTAAGCTCAACAGCCTAGATTGTAGGGTAGTAACCATAAGGTTCTCTTCTGGAGGGTTACAGCCTGTTTGCAGACCAAAAGTTAGAGAATAAGGAGGGCAGGAAGGAAAACCAACATTTTGGCCCTAGCCTTTCAAGGTCAGTGAAGATTTAGGACAAACAAGAACTTGTACTATAACAACATGTAACTCATTTGTGACTCGAATTTTCAGATCAAGTAGATTATGGGACCATAGAGGAATGTAATAGATGATGTAGAGTATGCTTAAGGAGAGTCACATGGAGAGAAAACTTTCTCCCAGGTATTTTTAAATTTATTTTTTATTTTTCAATAGGACAGTTCCAATAATTAATACATTTGAAATTTTTATCTTCCTAGTGGTTATCCATAGTACAAGAAGCAGACAGGATATCCTGCCCAAACACTATTAGTGCAAATCTTTCTTCTGATAGAATTCAGCAAAAGTAGCTGCATACCTAACATAACTATTCTGTATATACAAATACAAAATGGTCCTTCCTTTGTTTCCCCTTTTTTGTTTAGTCCTGTCAGAGATGGCTATTCTATTGGCAATTAAATATTATAGGTGCTTGAATTCAGTAAAACATTCCAACACAGTCCAGAAGTCCACAATAGTAGTGGGTTACCCACAGAGTTGTTGATTAGAACCTTTTATAGCTCAGCATATTAATGACTTTACTTTATATGCCTTATTTTTATACTTTTCTGTTGGATGGTTAAGGCTAAGATAAAGAAGACTTATATAAGAAGAAATGTAACCTTTGTATCTGATGAGGTCAGTCAGTTCCCCTCAGGGTATAACGTGTAACCCTGTACAGCACTTTGTAGATCCTTGGTTAGTGACAGCCATGTGGATGAGGCTGTCTTTCTTCCAGTAAGCATGTGTGGCCCTTTAGCAAATATTAGGTGGCAGATTATGTGCATAGAGGCCTCTGAATCTTCTAATCTATTCCACTGATCCTCAGGTCTATTTTGTTGCAATACCATGTTGATTTTATCACAGTAGTTTTGTAGTGTAATTTCATGTTAGGAATTGTAATATCTCCTGACTTGTCTTTGTTGGCCAGGATTGCCTTTGCTATTCTAGGTCTTTCCTGGTTCCAAATAAACTTTAGAAATAATTTCTTTAGTTCTGGGAGGTATGCTGGTGGCAGTTTGATAGGGATTGCAATTTTGGGAGTATGGCCATCTTCATGAAGTTGGTTCTTCCTGTCCAGGAGCAGGGAATATCTTTCCACTTTGTGAGATCCTCTATGATCTCTTTTCTTAGAGTACTGAAAGTTTCTGTGAAAAGATCTTTGACTTCTTTGTTTAAGTGAATTCCAATGTATTTCATTTTCCATCGTGCTATTGCAAAAGGTATTGTTTCTATAATTTCCCTCTCAGTGTGTTTGTTATCTGTGTAGAGGAATGCTATTAACTTTTGAGTATTGAGTTTGTATCCTGCTATGCTACTGAATTTGTGTATCAATGCTTGCAGCTTCTTAGTGGAATTTTTTGTCTTTTATGTAAAATATCCTGTCATCTGCAAATAATAATTTGACTTCTTCCTTACCTATTCTTATTTTTTTATTTCTCTTTCTTGTCTAATGGCTGTAGCTAATGATTTCAAACCTATATTGAATAGCAGGTGTGATAGAGGACATCCTTGCCTTGTGCCAGATCTCAGAGTAAAAGATTTCAGTTTTTCCCTTTTTAGAATTATATTGGCCATTGCGTTGTCATAGATGGATTTTATCAAATTGAATTAGCAGCCTATTTCAATTTTGTGTAGGACTTTGAAAATGAATAAGTGTTGGATTTGTCAAAAGCTTTTTCTGCATCAATTGAGATGATTATGTGGTTTTAGATTTTGCTCTATTGATAGTGAATTACATTTATAAATTTTCGAATATTGAACCATACTTGCATCCCTGGGATAAATCCTACCTGGTCATGGTATACGATCTTCCTGATGATTTGCTGTATTCTATTTGCTAGGATTTTATTGAGAATTTTTGTGTCTATGTTCATGAAGGAGATTGGCCTATAGTTCTCTTTTTTAGTTGTGTCTTTCTCTGGTTTTGGAATCAGTATAATGCCTCCAGAAATGATTTTGGGAGGACTGCTTCCTTTTCACTTTCATTGAAGAGTTTCAGGAGTATAGGGATTATACGTTCTGTAAATTTCTTGTAGAATTCAGCTGTGAATCCATCAGAACCTGGATTTTTCTTTGTCTGCAGGCTTTTTATTACATTTTGTATTTCAATGGCTGTTATTGGGTTACTGAGAGTTGCTATATCTTCTTGATTCAGTTTTGATAATGTATCCTTTTGAGAAATCTGTTTATTTTGTCTGAGTCTTCTATTCTGTGAGTGTAAAGATTATCAAAGTAGCTATTGATAATCTTCTGAATTTCCACGGGGTCTGTGGTGATTTCACCCTTTTCATCACTTATTGCTTGTGCTTCAATTTTTTCTTTTCTCTTTTTGATGAGGTTATCTAGGGGCTTATCCATTTTGTTTAATCTTTCAAAGAACCAGCTCTTTGATTCGTTGATTCTTTGAACTGTTTTCTTCATCTCAATTGAATTAATATCTGCTCTACTCTTTATGATTTTTTCCTGTCTTTGGGCTCTGGGTTTGGTTTTTCTCTTCCTTTTCTAGATGTCAGAGGTGTAGCATTAGGGTGTTTCTTTGTTCCCATTTTCTTTTCTTAATGTTTGAGTTTATAACAACGAATTTCCCTCTAAGAACTGCTTTCATTGCATCCCATAAATTCTGGTGAGTTGTACTTGAATTTTCATTGAATTGTAGATATTGTCGAATTTCTTGTTTAATTTCATCTGTGACCCATTGATTGCTTAGTAGGTGTATTTTTTTTTTTTTCTTTCTGGAACCAGGGATTGAACTCAGTGCTTGACTGGGAACTGCTTATTCCACAGGGAGTGCCATCTCCCTGCCCCCAGTAGAGTGTTGCTTAATTTCCACATATTCAGGTTCTTTTCCTGGTTTCTTTTGTTATTTCCAATTTCATTGTATATTGGTCACATAATATAGATGGGATAATTTCTGTTTTCTTGCACACACTGAAGCATGACTGGTATGTGGTCTATTTTAGAAAATTACCCTTGTGGAGCTGAAAAGAATGTGTATTCAGTTGTGGTTGGGTGGAACACTCTGTATATGTCCAGCAAGTCCATTTGTTCCAAGCTCTGGTTCAGTTCTGCTACTTCTTTATTAATTTTTTCTCTGGTTGACCTATCTTTTTAGATAATGGGGCTTTTAGGTCACCTGGTTGATATTGGATATTAGAATTTTCACGTCCTTTACAATTTGTCTCATATGGTTGGTTGCTCCTGTGTTTGGCGCATAGATATTTATAGTGTTACCTCTTCCTCTTGAATTTTTTCCACTAACCAGTATATAGCGGCCTTCTTTATTTCATTTGATCAATCGTGGCTTGAAGTTGAGACTGTCTGAAAACAGGATTGCTACCCTTTCTTTTTCTGAGGCACTGAGTCACGCAGTATTGTTTTGTATCCTTTGACTTTTAGCCTATGACTTTCTTTTTGAGTTGTGTGCTTTTGTATACAGCATATTTTTGGATTTTGTTTCCCAATCCACTGTGCCAGTCTATTTCTCTTAATTGTTTGAAATGAGTCCATTTACATTCATGGTTATAATTGAGATGTGTTGACTTATAATTGACATGTTATTTACCTGCTGATGTTTACTCCTTTTTGTCCTGTGTTTAATTTTTTCCCTTCTTTTCTTGTTTGTGGAGTTCTGATCCTTTTGTTCCCTCTTGAACATGTTTGAGTAGTCTGTGTAAGGTTGGCTTTGTCATCATGAAATTCTTTAGCTTTTCTTTGTCATGGACGTATTTCCCTTCTCTGCCAAACTTGAAAGGCAGTTTTGCAGGGTATAGCAGTCTGGGCTGCAATTTTTTTTCATAGAGGACCTGAGGTACTCTGCTCGAGGCTCTTACTGCCTTCATGGTTTGTGAAAAGAAGTCGGCCACAATTCTGATGGGTTTTCCTTTGGCTGTGATCTTCTTCCTTTTTCTAGCAGCTTTCAGTATATTATTCTTGTACTGGATTTCTGGGGTCTTGACTGTTATATGTCTCAGTGTGTTTTCAGTAGGGTTGAAGTCATTTGGCATTCTATACGTTTCAGTTATGTGAATGCCAGATTGTTTCCTCATATTTGGGAAGTTTTCTGTTATTACTTCTGTCCGTATTTTTTATAGCAATTGTATTGACTCCATCTTTTTCATTGATGCCTATTAGTCTCACATTGTTGATCTTTGCATCATCTTGTAGGTGATGGATTTTTTTTTTGTGCATTTTAGTTGTTTTTAAGAGATCCTTTCTCACCTTTCCATTAGCTGCACCAGCATCTTCAATATCTGAAACTCTGTGTTCACTTTCACTCAAATGATTTTGCAGAGTTGTGACTGAGATTTTAAGTTCCTCTATATCTCTCTGACTTTGCTTCATGTGATCTCTTTCTTTCCCGTATTGCTCATTCAAGGAATCCATCATATTTCTAATCTCCTCTTTTTTTTTTTTAATCAACGTCTTCTTTAGAGTCAGCTATTAATTTTTTCCTGCAGAGTATTTTTTTTTCTAATTGGGTTTCCTCCATATGGATCTGTATTTGATTCTTTATTTCAGATGCTATGACTTCAGAGATTTCTTTTTTTATTTCGGGAATTAATTCTGCTCTGAGTTCCTGTATACCTTTCTGCTATTGCTTCTTTGCTTGTGATGCTGTTAATTAATATATTTCAGCTGAGCTAGTGTCCTCTCCTTGTTGTGGGTGGGCTCAAGGCCTGAGACTGGATTTTGCACTTTGTATTTGTCGTTTGGTATAGCACTGACCTCTGACCTTTGGTGTAGAGCTCTCATGCAGTTACAGTCTTAGCACCTGCTGAAATTCAGGTTCAGCTCTATTAAGTTTGAGTTTATCCAGTTGTGCTCCTCTGGCATAACAGTGAACCTGTGGTGCCCCTCTGTTGTGCCCCTGGTCCAGGAAGCACAGGGGAGCGCAGAAGCTCTCCCCCACATTAGCTGGGTATAGGCTTGGGCTCAATCTGGGGGTCCTGAGAGAGTCGCAGTAGTTCTCACTCACTACGCAGACTTGGGGGTGGGGGCTCTGGAGGGTTGCAAGGGTCCTGAAGGCACGGTAGAGAGTCTCACATCTGCATGTATACCATGGGTGCAGGAAAGTTTCAGGGTTTCACAGAGAGCAAATGTGGTGCAATGGCTGTGACTCATCTACATGGTTGACACTTACAAAGGATCTACAAACAGGGTTGCAGGGTAAATCCTGAGGGTATTGACTGACCTTATCAGATAGAAAAGCTGCATTTTTTGTTATATAGGTCTTGCTTTATCTTGGTCCTAACCATCCAATAGAAACAGTATAAAAACGAAGTCCAAAAAGTAAAGTCATGTTAACATGCTGAGCTGTAGCAGGCTCAAGTCAACGGCTTCTGACATTGCCAGTCTTATGGAAAATGAAATGCTATTATGGACTACTCAACTATTTTGGAATATTTTTCTGAATATTCACACCTATAATATTTATTTATTTATTTATTTATTTTTGTCTTTTTGAGACAGGGTCTCACTATGCAGTTCAGGCTGGCCTTAAGCTCACTTTGTAGCTCAGGTTGGTCTCGAACACACAACAATCCTCCTGCCTCAGCCTCCCGAGTGCTGGGATTACAGGCCTGCGCCACCATGCTCGTCTACACCTATAATATTTAAATGAGAAAACTAAACCCCAAAATGAGATGCAAATGAATGATTTTGTATCTCTCTATTCAAAATAGGATAGAAATAGAGCTATATTCTCTTAATTCGGTAAATAGAAAGATTTGTTCTAGGGGCTGGGGAGATGGCTTCCCGGGCAAGTGCAAGGGCCTGAGTTCAATCCCTGGTCCTGCAAAAAAAAAAATTCATTCTAATAGTGTTTGTAAACACAATATCATGTGTGCATCTTGTACATTGAATAACCACTAAGACAACAATATGTAATGTATTAATTATTGAAACTGTCCTACTAATGAAATTTGAAACTGTCTCGTTGCTATTTGTTTCTCAATAAAATTATGGGAAAAATATTAAATACCACTTCTTTGAAGAAACCTGTGATCCCCACAACTGTGTTGAGTCTCTGGTTGCTAGCCTCATCCATAACACAGTATGTATTACAACTTTATGCTAGCATACATGTTAACACCTGTGTATCTCTTTCAGATTGCAAACTATGGAAGAACTGTCTCCTCTCCTCTATGGTCTTGTTTCTATTGTGAGAATGTTCTTTTTCCTCTACAGTATACCCAGCCTCTGCTTTTAGGATGCTCCCATCTTTCCTGCACCAAATTTAATTAACATTTTTGATAAATAAAATCCGTATTATAACAATATATAATGTTTAAATATTTGTTATTATCATTACCATGATTAAACTAGTTAACGTATCCGTGACCTTACTTATGTTTATGTGTGTGTATATATAAAAATACTATTTTCTTAGCAAATTTAAAGTGTTTGTTGTATTTTCAGCAACTGTAGCCATCACACTGTGCATTAAGTCTCTAAAACTTGTTGTTGCTATGATCTTATTCTTAGGTGCTGACGTTCTGGCCAGAGCTTGGGACATCATTGACAGGGAGTGAGATGTTTAGTAGGTGCCACCTCTTGGAAAAAAGTTAGGTCATTGTAAGGGTGCTCTTGCAGAGCTACTAAAATTATGGCTTGGCCTCTTTCTCTCTTTGTTTTCTCTTTTCTCTCTTTTCAGGCCGTATTAAATAGGCCTCATTGGTCATTGACTCCATCCCAGGCTCTATGCAATAGAACCAAACAACTTTGTACCTTTTAACCAACATTTCTCCAATTCTTTGCCCCGTAACCTCTGCTAATGACCATTCTCCTCTCTGCTTCTATAAATTCCATGTTTTTTGATTTTGCAGGTAACTGAGGACATACAATACTTTTATACTGGCTTTTTTCACTTAGCATACTGACCTTTAAGTTCCTGGAAGGCAACAGTTAACACAATAATTAACAGAGATGCCTACCATGGAAGGCTTCGTTTCTGTTTCCTCCCCCTTGTCTCCTAGTCCCTAGACAGACTGGGGGAGATAGTTCATCCTAGAAGTATCTTAGGAGACACTGTATCCATACTCAATCACTTGACGAGAGCTTAGCTTACACAATGGATTTAACAAAACACATCTGCTATTGCTATATCTCTATAGAATTTGAATATCAAAATGTATATAGTTTTTGTAAGACAGGATCTCTCTAGGTAGTTCAAACCAGCTTTATACCTGCATAGATCATCCTGCCTCAGCCTCTTGAGTGCTGGTATTATAGGTGGGAATCACTATACCCAGATTTAATAGATAATTTGAATCTGCGTTGTGTTTTTAGAAATATAATACTATTCATGTTGATGTTGACTGAGCCCAGTTCAGTTCCTTTAAAGCATAGCTTTATGAGACACTGTTATTAATGACTTAAGAAACAGTCTAGAAAAGATTACCAGAGAGGTCATAGAGCAGAGATTGAAGCTTTATACCAGTGGTCTCTCTTAAGTCAGTGAAAGCCACAGTACATAATTAAAGGAAAGTACACGGCCTAAATTTCCAATATTGAAACTTTCCCTTTGACAAAGAGGTCACTGAAAAGTACCTTTAACTCTGCAACTTTCTATTTCTACACCCGTATTTCAATGTGTAACAATAAGGCCCTGTAGTAAACTGAAAATGATCAAATGTTGAACTAAAGTTAAAATCCTATCGTCTATGCCTGTGGTTTTCTAATTTTATAATTTGTAATAAAACTGTCAGATTTGGTACAAGTGTTGGCACAATGTTTTAGTCCATGTACTGCTACACAAACTAAACAGTTGTTCTGCAGAGGAAATGGGAAGTTGAATGTTTCAAGTGAATGGCATGTGTGCGGTGAGTTCTGCATTCTCAGAACAGTGAACCCTGTTGCCTGCCTTTAAAACGTGTTTACTTGAGGTTTAAGAATGACCCTCAATCTTAGGACTCCTCAGATGTGCAAACCCAAGATTAAACAACCATAAAAGTGACATGAATAGAGGGAAAAACTTATCCTTCTCAAAAATAAGCCTTTTCACTTAAATAAAATGGGGTATTTTTTCTCAGTTAAAATTTGATTAATTTTAATATAAGGCTGCTACTTGTTCTTAATATGTGTCTACAATTTTCCTAACTTTCCTACAAGCCAAAGATCCAGACTTGTTTGCTCTAGTGAGAAGTCAGAAATACAAATGGACTTTCCTATGCACATGTCTTGAATTCTGAAAGGAACACTCACAGACTTTCTTCTTCCAATTTCTTCTTCATCATACCTTGCAGTGTCTAAGACCAGAAAAGTGAAGATGTAAAGCGGGAAGCTGGTTGTGTGGATTTGTCTGGATTGACACACTTATTTGGAATTTGGGTCATTTGGGGAAGGAGCAGTTCACTAGAGACCATATCTGATAATGATAAAACACAGAGTATTATATTTGCCTCTTTCTCTTCTAATCCCCCTGATAATACCACCCTTCCTCTGTAGCCTTTCTTTTTGTCTTTCTGAGTCCCAGCCCATTTCTATAAACCAAAAGATGAACAAAGCCTTTGTGATATTAGGGCTATTATACCATCTTTTCACCTGGCCTTCAAATGGTCTTGTGTGTATTATAAGCTCTTGGCCACAGCATAACTTGATAAATGTCTTTCTTATCCTCGTTCTAAAATAGCAGTTAAAAGTGGGTTCTAAGTGCAGATTACAAAGCCTGATTCTGCCATTTCCCAGCTGTGTCACATCTGTTAAGTTACTTCACTTCTCCAAGCTTCCGTTTCACAATTTTTAAAATGACGATAATAATGAAGGCTAAATGAAATCATGATTGTAAATGGTTTAGCACAGTGTCTGCAGAGAACTAGTGCTCAAAAAAATGTGAGCTCTTGTCTATATGTGGGTTACCATTACTATACTATCTTCTAATTTTAAGGACTCCAGGGGGAATCTCATCCTATTCAGTCCTTCATTATAATCGTAACTGGGTCATGCAAAGTTAACTCTGCCACACGGGTGCTTCCGGCCTCACCTCGCAGATAAATGATACTAATTCATTTCTTTTTAATTTATCAAGGGACTGCCTCTAACTACTAATTTAGCAGGCTCCGAGTCTCCTTGTATGTCCTTGAGCTGAGAGGCAGGAGGACAGGTGGAGAGAGAGAGAGGAAAGCCCTAACTGCTTAGCCTTCCAGCTGTTCATTTTCTTGTTTTTCAATATGGTTCTTAGCAGCAAACAGGAGATAGAAAAAAAGGTACTTCTAAGTCAGAACTTGATGTAGTATGTTCTGGACACAACTCTTTCCCTCTCAGCCCTCCTCAAGCCTGCAGTCCAGGAAATACAACCTGTGATATACTTAGCCCATGGCGGGTGGCCGGGGCGGCGTCAAAGACAATTGGAGCTAGAGAATTTCACCACGTTCGAAGTCACTCTTCCAGGCTGACTCTTGACTGAGCACCCCAGGCAGTACCCAGATCTGGGGAGCTATGAAATGAGTGTGTGCCCCTTTGAGCCCAAAGGGGACAGGCTCTTGAACCCTCCTCTTGTGTCTATCGCCTCAGTCTACTTTGACAGCGGTCATAGCTGCCAGGGAGTGGATCCTGCCTGTTCCCTGTGGGAGTGGCGGACAGGGCCTGTGCCTGCTGCTGGGTCAGGACACTGCTCTGGGACACTGCTGCGTCCAGGCCAGGTTGACTGAAAGTGGGGCAGGATTTGGGAGCACGGTTTACATTTTCTGGGTTTTTTTTTTTTTCTGTTTTAATTCATTGGCTTTCATTTTCACTGAGGCTCACTAAAGGCAAAACCTAGAAAATTTTAAAGGAGACAAATTACAAAAATAATTAAGGCTACTTTTTGTTCTGCTCTCTATATTCAGAGAAAAACACCATGAAGTGTGTAACTTGAAACAGAATTTTAACTGTTGAACTAATAGCACTGATGCTAAATACTTATTTTACTTTGTCCCCTAATGTTTCTGCATGTCCTGTCCTCACGTCAGAATGGAGGTGTTTGGAATTGATGAGCTATTTTAATGCCCTCACCAGAATTAAGAATTTACTGGATGGCTCTTGAAGAGACTTAATTTACAAAGAAATAGATCACTTCCTCCCCAGTCAGTTCTAGATAATGTGCTATTTTTCACAAACATTACTGATATAACATCTATTTTCAGTTTCCAATGAAATGGAGAACAATGTAACCCATTTAGGAGCTGGCTTGTAAGAGAATATTAGAGTATTAGCCACCAGTTATCAATCCTTCCATTTAATTTTCTTGATAATAGGCATAGGATAGAAACATTTCTTTCCTGCAAAACTAATGGCTGTCTAGACTGCATCTGGGAATACTATACAGGTCTTCTGTAAGGGCTCTGAAAAATGAATTTCAGATTTGTTGCCAGTTCAGTCTGGATGAGTTGAAGAAAGGGAGAAAATTCATTTTTGTGCTCATCTGTCCTGAACAACTAAACGGTTAAAAAGACATATGGTTTCTGTAGCTCATTAGGAAACTGGAACAGCTGCTTTCCACGTGGACTGCTCCAGCGGTTAGGATCCACAGACAATTGCTATTAAGATAATTAGAAATTGCACTTGTAGTTTAAGGGAATAGTTTTCTTTTCATGCTTTCTGAGAATAAGCTAAAGGACATTTACTTGAAAAGATGGGAGAATAACAATAAATGGCAAGCAGCATTATTTTAATGACTAAGCAGCATTATTTTTAATGAATAACCCAATTGATGGATGCAGTTTCTTTAATTCCATCTATTTAAAAACAATCTGGCTAATGTCTGCTTTTAGTAGTTGAAAGATTCTAAAAATCTTTTTCTGGAAAGGGAGAAGACCTTGGTATGTTGGGTAAGAAATGATCTCTTATCTGGATATTCAATTTAAAAACAGTGTTTCTATCTCTTACTTAGGGGGAAAACATCGGTGTACATGACATTTTGAATGAAGTATTATGAATTCTTAGATGCATTACTAAGAAGAATACCACAAAGGGCTAGTCATTAAACTAGAACATATTCTACACACACATTACTTAAGGTGTGCTTTCTAAAATAAAAAAGTCATGCATCATTATGATACTGGACTCTAAGTCCTTTCTATTTCTGGGGCTGAAAACATTCCACATACACAGACACACATGCACACACCATGCAGTAACACACATTCATGCACATACCATAGAAACGTGTGTAATGCACACATACATGCACATATATACACAGTCATGCATATGCATATACATACCATACACAGACATACACATGTGAATATATTACAAACTCACACATAGATGTATATGAACGCATGTTCACAGGCCCCAGAGGCACAAGCACAGGTTCATACACACTACATATGTATCCACACTCACACTGGTGTGAGGATGGGAATATTCACCTCCAGGAGTGGCCACAGTGCAGGGAAACAGAAGAAAGGACAGAGTAGAGTTTGCCAACCTCTGAGCAAGCAAAGCAGGTGTTGCTTATTCTGAAGCCATGAATAGAAGTGCCCAAGAAGGGGGAAACAGCGAAAGGGGCCATGTAGGAAGCCTCTTCAATTCTGGCTTCAGCTCATTTCTGAAAGGGAGATGTTATGGAGGGTAAATGAGGAAAGATGAAGAAAGGAATCAGATGGATAGTGAGCAGTAAGGACAGAGAGAAGAGTCCTTAAAGATGCACTTGGCCAAAGAAGAACATGACCTGACATCATGGTTTTACTGTTCTCCAGGCAGAACTGGAATTGGCATCCCTTTGATCTAAAAGCTTCTGGTTCATGGTTATTGGCCACCCCAAATCTGTATGTGTCACATACATTTATAGTGTACCTGACACTTAAGTTCCACATTTGGGAACCCAGAGAGTAACAGATGGTACAACCAAAAAGGAAATCACTGAGGATCTGCAGAGAGCTTGAATAGGTGGTGACACCTGGAGGAAGGAAATGTCACTTTGCATATTGGCATAATTTTGTTGATAGATCTTGCAGTTTAGGTATATGGAGAAGGTAGTTTGTTTCAAGAATCATGATTTTAGGGTTGGCCAAGACTTCTGCCTCACCCAGCCTGTTGTTTACAAGCATGGCAAGAAGTGGAAGCCAAACAAGTTTCTCAGGGAGGGAGAGAGGGAGAGAGAAAAGGAAGAAGAGAGGGGAGAGAGAGAGAGACAGGCAGAGACAGACAAAGAGACAGAGAGAGAGATAGAGAGGATTTATATGCAAGTTGTCTAAATTTTCTGTTAAGATTCTGAACCTAGAATGTTCCCTGAAGCTCCATGAAAGCTTGTTTCCCAATGTCACTGTCAGAAGGTGGTAAAAATCCTTACAAAGTAGGATCTTGTAAAAGGAAACTTTGTCACTAGGATGATGCCTTTGAAGCAGGTATCAGGACTCCAGAGCCTTCCTCTCTAGTTTGCATCACCAGTGCCATCCACCATCATGTTCTTTCTTGTCACAAGCCCAAAAGCAACGGATCCAAGCAACCGTGCCCCTAAATGTCTGAAAAAGTAATAAAAAACAAGACTTTCCTTCTTCTTCTTCTTCTTCTTTTTTTTTTTTTTTTTTTTTTTTTTGCAGAACCAGGGATTGAACTCAGGCCCTTGTGCTTGCCAGGGAAGCACTTATTCCACTGAGCCATCTCCCTGTCCCCCATGCCTTTCCTTCTTAAATGTTGATTAAATCACGTATTTTGTCCTAGTAGCGGAAAACTGACAACACACTCTGCAGTGCTTATGGCTTCACAGCCGACTCTCAGTGGACCCTCAAAGCTACCTGCTTCTGGTTCCCTTGGGGCTGCTGCTGGGCCATGGGATGCCTCACCCAGTGTTCTGGTCCAGGCCAGTCCTTCTCTTAGCTCTGTGCAGTCAGGTCAGGTTGTGACCTGGACATGCTGCTTTACTCTTACTGGGCTTGACAAGAAAGTAGGCTCGTGTTCTGTTGCCGACTTGTAAAACTTTTGGATGACTTTATTTTACTTTTATTGCTTTTAAAGTAATGAAGAAAAAAATCCAATGACATCATATTTTCTCATTTTGATAAGGGCTATTTTCTGGCATAGTTCAGTCCTGAGAGGCAGAAAAACATGACTGAGGCTGGTTCTGGATCCAACTCTCTGGTTCAAACGCTGATGTTCAAGTTTACAAGCTGTGTGACAACTGACGATTTGCTTCACCTCTCTGTGCCTCCACTCACACATTTAATAATTGGACGATAATAAAACTGTCAAGAACATGTATTCCTGCTTAGAGGGCTAGAAATGATCAGGTGCTTCAGAGGGCCAAATAATTGGATCCATGGCCTTGAGGATGCTCAAAGAGTGTGGCACGATGATCATCTCTGAGAGAACACTCTGAAAATCTTAGCCATTATTATCGCAAAGCATTTTGCACAAATATAAGGCAATCCTTTAAAATAATGGTAATGTTGTCTTGAGCATGTTCTTTAATTTACATTGTTGGAGTCTTCCTTGAATTGTGAAACAACTCACCATTGTGCGCTGGGTTCTTAGGGTCAGTCATTGACAAAGTTCTCAGGAGACCTGACCTCTCTGCCAAGACGCTGGAGGTTTCGGGTTTAATAACTACGGATAAATCTTGCGTCGCTCTAGAAAAAGGGAGACTATCTAGTAAAAGGTGAAATACTTTTACAATTGTTTATTGAATTTCCAAATGGCCAGAATTTGTAAAACAAATGAAGTGTGTTGAGAAAGCCATTTTGTGAGTCAAAGGAGAATCAGTATTCTAGATGGGGGAGGGGAACATACCAGTGAAGAGCCATAGCTATTTCCGCGGACCTCTTAAATGTTACTACTCCTAGTCGGTTTTGGTGGACTAAGAAACAATTTCCATGAAGTGTCTGCTTTGGGGCCCAGAAGATGGCGAGTTTCCTAAGAGTCTTGAGTGCATCTGCGGCCGGAATTCATTTCTTCTCTCTTCATTTCCTGACCTGTGCTAGCTCCCTCTGCTCCTCAGGAGCTGCTTTCCCCTCGGTCTTTTTCTGTTCACACAGTTAGCACATTACTGCTTGGAATAACAAATACTAGGTGGAGAGAAAACCTGGCATCTATATGTTTTCCCCACAAGCACAGAACAAGATAGAGTGAGGAAAAACAAATCTATGAATGAGTACATTTTGCTTAGGCAAGAAGCAAATACTAACTTTGGAACTTGAGTGGGGTCCCTGGACCACTGCGCATACTCCCCAGGAATCTGTAGGCGTTATGTAGTACAAGAAATACATTCTTAGAAAAATATTTGGTTAAAACTTGAACTCTTATGGCAGCATACACAGTAGTAAAAGCATGAACCTGAAGCCAGAAAGCCTATTTTAAATCAAGTTGTCTGAATAATACTCTTTTCACCTCATAGAGATTCATTTTTCAAGGGGCCGGGGAGACAGCTCATTTGCCTGGCAACTACAAGGGCTTGAGTTCTGATAGGTTATGGTCCTAGTATGAATTGCTGAATTATTGTGGTCATCCAGTATGGCTGAAGCCCTTAAAACAACAGCTTTTCTTCCCAGAGACCACCTGCCCGCTTCTTCTCCAACTCAGCCCAGGGAGCAATTTCCTTTCACCTCTCCTGCCACCTCAGGGAAGGCCCCAATCAGCTCCTCAGGTATATCTAAACATCCCCCTCAAACCCCACCCATGGCAAAAGGCCATAAAAGCCTCAGCCTCCCTTTGTTCCAATCCAGAGAATTCCCTGTCTTCCCAAATTCTCTCCCTGTCCCCTTCCCTTTTTCTTTCTGCCTGTTTCTCTGCTGCGACACCGTCAAAACCTATCATTTTTGGTGCGGTGACTCGGATTGGTGAGTAGTGTGACTCTCGGGGCGTCCCCTGCCCGGGCTTTGAGCCCCCTCACTGAACCACCTTCTGCCTCTGCTGTCTGCCATTGCTAGCTTGCATCCAAACACTGGCCAATTTTAATCCACAAAGTGAGCCCCAAACTCGTCCTGGGGAATCCTGCCCCGTATTTTTCCTCTTGTCTCGAAAATCGTGAGCTCATGTTGTATCCCCACCCGTCTTCCTCCGCCATCCGGCCTCTGGCTCCCCACTTTCTCTAGCGACCACTGATAAAGTGGGTGTTGGCCCTCTCTCTCTCTCTCTCTCTCTCTCTCTCTCTCTCTCTCTCTCTCTCTAGGCTAAAAGGTGACGACTTTTTAGTGGGAAGTGACGTCGTTGGGTTTTTGCCCTAATCTTTAGCTCACCTTTTAATTCGGTCATAATCTTTAGCTCACCTTTTAATTCGGTCACCATGGGAAATGCTCGTTCCCAGCCCCCAAAAGACACCCCTTTGAGATGCTTGGTCTGTAATCTGGGTTCCCTCAGCTTCGGGCAGGCCATGATGCTGATACAGGGAAGTAAAACTCCTGTATGAGTTTGTGCTCTCTGAAACTGAAGAATGAATTTTAGGAACAAACGGAGGTTGAGAATAAAACTTTATTGGAAAGAAAAGCTTCTATCGAAGGGGGACAGAAGCGGGACCGAGCGGGTTGCCCGGGTAAGCTGTCTCTTTCAGGGACTTTTATAGGGAAAAACCATGCAGGGCTAAGGTAGAGAAGAAGGGGTCTCGCTTAGGTGGATTTGGGGTGGGACAAAACTATGGTCAACCAATGGGATTATAAGCACCATTGCTCAGGTAAAGTTGATTAGGCCCAGGACCAAATGGGAAAGGGAGTCATGTAGTAAGCAAGCATGAATAGGGACAGGGTCTCTTCCCCTCGGGGGTTGGGCTAGTGACTCACTTGAGTCTTTTCAGGTGATCCCTACCTATTTAGAATATCAATCCCAGTTGTTACTCTTTTAATGTCTGTTTGGCCTTTAGGTTGGGTTCACAGCAGGAGCCTCCAGTCATTCCCAGAGTTGTAGACTTCCTGTCTGCTGTATTATCTCTTTTCAAGGGCCTGGCCGTACCTGACTGCCTAAAAATATTTCTATCTAACTCTGCTGGCTGCAACAATACCTAAGTGATTAATCTACCGTGAGACAGCTTGGCCACAATATAAGCTAAATGGTAAAACCCAGTGGCCTATAAAAAACTTTTTTGATCCTTTCTCCAAAGTTTAAAAAACTGTCACCACACTGGCAAATGACAGGATATCACCTGTATTTGGGCTTCTTTTTCTTTGAGGACACGTCCCTCCCTCCCTCAACTTCTCTCACTCACAGGTGCTTAAACTACAGACAGCTCCCCACCTAACAATCTCTCATTCAGACCAAATTGCCCTACACCTAAACCTGAAGAACCTGCCAGAGAAGTCCTCGCAGCCACCACCGAGACATAGGCCCTGGCCTCAGCCACAGCAGTTGCTTCTACTTTACCCTCTAACCTGACTTTCAGGGACTACAGAGATGTTCTCTTCTCCCTCCCCCACCTTCTCTCTTCAAATCAGTCTATATTCCTCACATTCCTCACCAGCCCCTTTCCCAATTTACAATTCAACCACTCCTTTTATCCTACAAAACTCTAAAAAATCAGTAACCCATTTCCCCCCCCCCAACAGTACATGCCCCTCCCTCTACTATCCATCATGCTAAACAAAAGATAACAACAGCCCACAGCGAGAGCCAGCTCGAGGAGCTTTCCAGTGGAGCCTGATGCTTCCCTTCTTTTCCCCTCACTCCCTGCACCCCTCTGCCCCCCACCCCAGCCACCTCTGCAGGCCTCTCCGGTTCCAGGACTTGTCACTGACGTCAGTGCTCCTCTGTGGTGCTGCGCCTGCCCTTGTACTCTGCTCAGTTTGCTTGCTTCCACTCTAACCTGTTAAGCACTATATTAGATATAAACATATACATAAATAAGAGGGTTTTTTTTTTTAACCTTTTTTTCCCCAAATTCCTCTTAAAGGAAATCTCTGCTAATTGACTTACAAAAGTTCTGACTAGTCTCTCAAAATTACAAACTTAAAAAGGTCATCATAGTTTAACCTGGCCAGAAGTACATTTGAGTGCGCTCTCATTTTATAAAGATGTCCATGTGTCCTGCATGCACTTGTTCGTTTTTATGTCGTTCTGTAAACAGCTGTTCCTTTTTATTTGAGCGCTAAAGTATAGACTTAAAAACATGCTTTCTCCTGAGTTACCAACTGGTTTAGGTAATATCAAAATTAATTTATAATTAAATAAAAATCATGAAAATGGGAAAGATTGTTGGACAAAACTCTTCACTGAATAGAGGGTGGCCAACCTTTGCTCATCATTGGAGAGCTCCCAATAATTTGGTCATTGGTTAAACAAAGGTTTTTCAAAAATTAAAATAAGGTTTTTCTCATAAAAGATGCTTAATATATTAAACACATTTATGCCTTCCAAAATACGGTATGCTACAATATAAATTTTCTTTCAGACTTAAGCATATGCCTTTCTCTTGTGCTCCAGGTATTTATAATAAGAGGTTCCTGTCAAGCCAATATGAGATCAGCCAAATGATAATTTTCTAACTAAAATTGATGTGATATATATCCTATGTATTTGCTCTTACATTTAGAGATGCACCTTCCTGTAAAGCCAATATGTGGTCATCAGCCAAATAATTTTATAGCTAAAACTTATGTGATATGTATCCTATGTAGATTTAAAGAGACAAAAAGAAAATGGAGATTCCCTATGACTATTGATGTCACATGATCCCTACAAAACATATAACTCTTCATTAACATTCTACATTCAACTGTTAAAATGTTCATGGTTGATAAGAAGTAATAGTTCTTTGGTTACACTTTATATTTCAAGGTACTTAATACTAATAAAATTCTAATAATCAAGTGTATTGCTCCAAACTAACTATACTAACGTAGACCCAGATTTTCCTAAAAAAATTCAATTATTATTAATTCCTATTTTATATTCCTATCTGTTCCTGACATTCATGCCAAGCTAAAAACAAATCTCAGCCCTCAAACTCCACAGGAAAACTTACTTAATCCAACTTTCTGTGTCTTTAATAATAGAAACCAAAATTAACTATACACACTGCCAATTTTTGGTTGCGACACTTGGGACTCCTGTCAAAGCAGGACCTTGACAAGGAAATGCTGAGCTTGAACAATGCTAACACCCAACCCAAGTGCAGTGAAGGAGGACAATGGGCATTAGCTGCCCCAACCTGCAGCCGTCACTAGCACTTCTACAAGCCTAAGTGTCACTGGAAATGCGACTGCCCTGTCTGCCAGAGAGTGGGTAAGTCATCCGATTCCTTGCCCTCACAAGAAACCTCACTATAGCCAGATCCATATACTTGAGCTGCTTGGTCTTGCTGCTGAAGCACTACAACAGAGCTTGGGTTCCATGCCCTACATCAAGGCACCTTTGTCAAGAGTCCCGAGTCTCACTAGACAACTCAGGTGAAAAAATTCTTTTCTTGCTGACACGGAGGCTGCATATAGTGTTCTTGATGAGTTCTATAATCGTTATATTAGCTCTAGTCTCCACAGTGGGTGCTGATGGCTGACCTACATGACCCCTTCAGACGGGCCCATTCCCTGCTAACTTCAGACACTGTTCTTCACTCTTAATTTCCTTGTGATCCCAACATGTCCCATACCTCTCATGGGGAGAGACCTCCTCTAAAAACTCCAATTCTCTTTCACCTATCTCTTCCCCCACAGTGTACATCCTGATAACCCAACCTCAATGTACAGCTAGCTCCTTTCTCCCTCTTCCCTTGTCAACCACATACTCTGAGACACTTCCAGTCCCACTTGTGCCACACATACTGTTCCTAGACTAGTGTGCCTCAGAGATCCCACAGCATTTCCCTATATTCCCCAATACCCAATAACCCTCAAACATAAAGAGACTCAAGTCCATCATTCTCTGCCTCTTTACCAGTAGTTTTCTTAAAACTGTCCATTCACCATATAATTCTTCCTGTAGTCAAACCTAATAGCTCCTATTGTTTAGTTCAAGATCTCAGAATTATTCATAATTTGGTTACTCCTTTTCACCCAATGGTGCCAAACACCTGTAGCATGCTCTCTCGTATCCTGCCTTCCACTACTGTCATGGACCTTATGGATGCTTTTTTTTACCATTCTTGTACACCCAGATTGCTGAGACCTCATTGCCTTCTCATAGACTGATCCAGACACTCCGATCCCAACAGCTCACAGAGACAGTCCTGCCTCAAGGGTTCAGAGAACTTCCTTATCTGACCTCTTGCTACTGATCTTGAGTCCCTTGATCTCTATTCCCAGCCACTCCTTCAGTATATCGGTGACCTCTTCCTTTGCTCCCTCTCTCACACACTAGCCGTAAGACAAACAGCTACTCTTCTTAATTTTCTGTCAGGACCAGCTTATACAGTCTGTCCCTCCAAAACTCAGGTGGCTTCACCAAAAGTCAAATATCTAAGACTCACCCTCATTCCCACTACTCATACAATCACTGCTCACCACAAAGCCCTTCTTCATGACCTTCAGGTGCCCACCACAAAATAACAGGTTTTATCCTTCCTTTGTCTGGCTAATTTCTTCCGCTTCTGGGTTCCCAACTCTGTTTCCCTAGCACAGCCTCTCTAGAAGACATCAAAATGTTCCTTGTTAGAGCCCCTTGACCATGCTGCTTCTGAATATTCCTCCTTTCATGAGCTACAACAGCTGGGCACTCCTACGGGCCTAGCTCACTCCTTACCCAACCCAACTCAGCCTTTTACCCTATATACTTCTTTTCAGGGTCACAATGCAGTGGACATTTTACAACATAAAAAGAGACCATCTTTTCAGGCAGTAACCTACCTTTCTAAACCACTATAGACAACACACTTGGTGGATAGACTCCATGTCTCCACACACACTAACATAAGAGACAAAAATCTTATTTTTATACAGTTGTGCTGTGGTACTACAGATGACCTTGACTCTTTTCTGACATTGGTATCAAAAGCTAAAGATCGATACTTCTCCTCTTCAACATGGTCATGGTAAAATGATGGATCATAGACCCCCCTCTTGCTTCCCCTCCCTGTGTCCTTTACTTATGACATGTACTCATAATGTGCTGTCTTTTTAAACTTTTTTTCAAGGTTTCTTCAGTCTCCGATGTGAGCCGTCACTAACGATAAACTTCTAGTCCTAGCTGAGACTCCTGGCACTAACTTCTCCATGGGCATGAACCGTCATCCTGTCAGTCTCCTCACCCCCAAGACTATGCCTCCATTCAGCAGGAAGCAGTCTAAGAAACATGTTGACCCTTTTATAACAACCAAAAGATGGGAATGATAGGTTATGGCCCTAGTATGAATTGCTGAATTATTATGGCGGTCATCTAATATGGCTGAAGCCCTTAAAACAACAGCTTTTCTTCCCAGAGACCACCTGCCTGCTTCTTCTCCAACTCAGCCCAGGGAGCAATTTCCTTTCACCTCTCCTGCCACCTCAGGGAAGGCCCCAGTCAGCTCCTCAGGTGTATCTAAACATCCCCCTCAAACTCCACCCCTGGCAAAAGGCCATAAAAGCCTCAGCCTCCCTTTGTTCCAATCCAGAGAATTCCTTATCTTCCCAAATTCTCTCCATGTCCTCCAAGATAATAAAGCCCCTTTCCCTTTATAATAAAGTCCCTTTCCCTTTTTCCTTCTGGCTGTTTCTCTGCTGCGACACCTGTCCAAATCTATCAAGTTCAATCCCCCATTCTGTAAAAAGACAAAAACGAAAACAAAAAACCCACAAGCAAATAAAAAAACGAATCAAAACAAAAAAATAGGAGATTCAGTTTTCCAGTCTCAAATAGGGATGATAAGGATAATATCTCAGTGGATTAATTTGATTAATAATTGTAGAATGCTTAGAACAGTGGCTGGCTCGCAAATTAAATTCCATATTAATGACTGCTTAAGTATACCTTTCTAAAGCTCAGTGAAACATAATCAAAATGCCCTAGAATTTCTTTATGAAGGAAATACACTACAACTACTGAACTTGCTTCCAGGCTGCCTCTGAACCATATCTCTAGCCTCTGCTTATTTACCCTGAAGTATAATTATTTGCTTATCCTTCTGGCTTCCCCACTAGACTATGACCTTTGGGAACAAGGACAATATCTGAGGACTTTGATATCCCTCCAGGATCTGACACACTAGGAAATCAGCAAGTACATGTAAAAATGCATTAATAGAAATTTCATTTATTATTGTTTTCTAAACTGAAGGCCCAGAAATTTTGATTTTTTGTGCATTTTTCTCCTTGTATTGATACTAGGATATGCCACCCCCAAATTTTTGATATGTTGATTATTTTGATCAGAAGGCACTTAAAAAATCAGGAAGCACAGGGCAAAGCTTTTTGTGAACTTCTCCATCTACTTAAGCACACACTATTAGGGAGTGAAAAAAAACTCCAAAGCCTCAATTGTCTTTAAATCCCTCCAAGGATTTTTATTAACCAGAGGTCATCTCTTACTACTTGAGTGGACACTTAAGAGTAGACTGTATAATGGAAAACTTGTATGATACATTAATATTTTCTCACATGTGTTTTTCTAGGAGCTCCTCATATTTTCCTAAAAATCATAAATTTTCCCCTGAGAATATATATATATCTGTTTCTCTATTAATCATGTTTAAGTTGCTTTCTCTCTACGCTTCTCAGTTTAGTAGCCGAGTTCATAAGATAACTCAACTTAAGAGAAAAAAGGCATAGCCCCCTAATATTTATCATTGCACCTATGAAATAGCTAAAGACAAACAAATGAATACACCAAAATATTGGTGAAACAAAATACTTGGCATCCAGAGTTAAAGTGAGAAAGGTTTATTTAGTTTAGTTTGTAGAGGTTTCAGTCCACAATCAGCTGGCTCCAAATAGCACGGATGGCAGACAGGCATTGCAGAGAAGAAATAGCTCACGGCTGGTAGAAGTGAGAAAAAGCGACAGAAGACTCCAACGCTGTCCTTCTGCCCCTTGTACCTCACTCAGGCTACTCACGTGGACCGCACGCACACTCGCAGTCCTTTTTTTTTTTTTTTTTTTT